>JAODLM010000607.1:0-199711 GCA_036937905.1 Salvia rosmarinus
TCCGTCCAAATTTTATCAGTGGAAACGAACTGAATATGTTCTTATCACTAAGAACACATGTTTGTTCTCACTACTCCTAAACCCGGCGCTTCGAGCGTGTCGCGATTAGGCGAGTCAGCGGACTTTGGAATAAGTCGAACAATATGGCTAAATGCTATATGATGACTACTATGTCCAAAGGCTTGAGTACGAACATCGATCGATGGTAGACCGATCGATATTTAGTCAAGTCTCAGAGTAAGTTTAGGCGGTCGGATCGGATATCCGCTTCCACACAATGAGAGAAATCTTGGCGTGTAAGATGGAAGAATGAAGTTCGGTCCATGAACATGTCTCCCACTGACTCATCTCATGGATAGTCTTGATCGGTTAGGAGGTATTGGACTGGCGGTCAAGGCTCGATATCATCCTCAATACACTGAAGTCTTTTGAGAACTTTCGCGTGAATGCGATCATGAGCAAGACGAGTATACACTTAGTCGGTTGCAATGATCTCGTAGCTGCGGAAGGAGTTATGGGAAAATGAGCACATGCTCTTGCTAGCACGTCTAGGGCCCAAATTTTCCGTTGCAAAATGGAAAAGAAAAGGGCACCAAAGGTGGTAGAGGAGGAAGAAGTGGGAGTAATGGGAGCAAGAACATGGCTGCCACGGAGGTTTGAAGAAGCAAGGAGAAGGGCAAATGCTTCAAGTGCGGTAGTGCGGGTATGGAAGGCTAAGTGCCCTATGCTCGAGGCTCAGGTCGCGTTTGCTTTAGTGAAACATGTTTAGCTACATGTTCTACCCATTCTTGGGTAGTAGATCGGTGCGACTGATCATGTTTGTTACACCTTGCGAGTTCTCGCGACAAGGAGCTAGCTAATGGCAGATAACGATGTCCATGGCAACGCCAGAAGTAGAGGTAGTTGCAGTTGGAGATGTTTCTTTGTGTTTGGAACAACGGTTTAGTTTTGAAAGGCGTTTATGTGCGGATTTTCGTGGAACCTTGTTTACATTTAAATTATTTTCTCATGGATATTCTGATTTTTTGATAGTGGTGTTTCTATCATAAGAAATGACGAGTTATACGTGTTGCACTTTATATAATTCGCTTTATACTATTTAAAACATAATACCTATAACTATGTTGCATCTTCAAACCCTAAAAAGAAAGTTTTCTTGCAAGATGACACCACTTTTCTCGGCATCTTAGATTAGGTCACATCAATCTAAATAGGATCCAAGAATGGCTAACAATGGGCGTTGGGTAATCTCACGTTCGTTCCCGCTGCGAATCTGTATAGAAGGTAAGATGTTGACCGAGACCCTTCAAAGCGAAGGGTTATAGAGCCAAAGAAATGTTGGAGTTAGTCCATTCGACTGTGTGGACGATGTCCACACAAGCTCGTGGAGAATGCAGTATTTTGTCACTTTCATTGGCGATTACTGTAGACGGATACGTATACCCTTCACGCAAGTCGAATGCTTTGAGAAATTAAAAGAGTTTAAGGCGGAAGTGGACGGGTAGGTAAGAGTATCAAGTCCTGCGGGTCGATCGCGGTGGCGAATACATCGAACGAGTTTATGGACTATCTAGTGAAGTGTGGGATTACATCCCACGACTTCACGCACACCACGAAAATGGTGTGTCGAGGCGAAGAAAATATGACTCTTTTGGAAATGGTTAGATCTATGATGAGTTATGCTACTTTGCCTATTTCGTTACGGGGTATGCCTTAGAAAGCGGCATACTTGTTGAATCTAGTACCATCAAGTCGATCGAAAAGACCCTTTCGAGTTGTGGTTTGGGCGCAAGCCCGGTTAAACCACATAAGGATATGGGGCGTCCGGCTGCGTCTTTGAACAAAAGGCTGACAAGTTGGAGGCTAGATCGACGCAATGCGTTTATGGCTATCCTAGAGGAACGAAAGGTGGTTTATTCTATAGTCCAAGGATCACGAAGGTCATTATTAGACTAATGCTCGATTCTTAGAAGGGACTACATGAAAATCATAAATCAAAGTTGAAATCATTCTTCAGAATTAGAAGATGATGCGTATTCCACCGATTAGGCGAAGGTGCGAGATGTCGAGTCTAGTGGAGGGATCGACACGGATACTTCGAAATTGAAGTGGGTCGAGTTCACCTGAGATACCGACTGCAAGTGGTACCTACCCAGCATGTTGTGCAAGATAGAGAACCACAGTTTACGCACCCACCGTTGCCATAGTGCCTTTAGAACCTCGTCGTAGTGGGAGGGTTGTTCGTCACCCGAGCGATTTATGTTGTGGGACAATCTTGATTTAGTCGGAAACGAACAAGCAATAATCGACCCATGGACATACTGAGGCGATACTAGACATTGATGCAAGATCATGGCACACCGCTATGGACTTAGAAATGGAGTCCATAGCGGCTATGGATGATATGAAAAGACACCTCTACGACTGGCAGGAAGCCTAGGTAGTAAGTGGATAATAAAGGAAGAGAGATTCCGATGGAGAGGTTTCGGCTTTTAAAGCCGGGCTTGTGCTGAAAGGGTACACCAGTTGAGGGCATCGATTTCGATGAGACCTTGCTAGAGTCAATGCTCAAGTCCATCGAATTCTTCTCAAGGCCATGAGCCCATGAACTAGAGGTTTGGCAAATGGATGTTAAAACCGCTTTTCTAACGGTTACCTTGAGGAAGGTAGAGACATCTATATGCAAGACTCGAAGGTTATGTGGTAAAGGGTGAAGAGCATCTAGTATGGAAGCTTAAGTCCATTTATGGACTTAAGCGAACCTCCCGATCATGGAACTTACGCTTTGACGGGTGGTAAAGTCATATGGATTTACCCGTTGCCAGCGGAGTTGTGTGTATCGGTTAGATGTTAACGGTGATGTGGTATTTCTCTGCACTTTATGTAGATGACATTCTTCAGTTGGCAACAACGTGAAGCATTATCGAGGCGTAAAGAGTTGGTTATCGATGCTTTCAAATGAAAGACTTTGGAGAACGCGTACATTCTTGGGATCAAGGTTTCGAGATCGCAAGAAGAAAATGTTGAGCTTATCTCGGGCTCTTACATTGATCGTGATTACTCGTTTTAGTATGCGAGACCGCCGAGAAAGGATTGCTACCTTTCGGACATGGCGTTCCTTTATCTAAGACTGCAAATACCTATGACGCAAAGGAGATAGAGAAATGAGACAAATTCTTCCGCTTGCCATAGGAAGTCTCATGTACGTAATCTATGCACGAGGCGATATCGCTATGCGGATAGTAGCTGTATCGCCATCTAACCTGGACAAGCTCATTGATTGCAGAAAGCTATACCAAGTACCGAAAAGGACTCGAGATTATAGGCTGTTACCATGCGAGATAGTCTAATGCCTTTGGGTTATCTGATTGGATTTCCAAGGCGACCGTGATGAGAAAAAGTCTTCCTCGGGCTATGTGTTTACCTTGGGAGGTGGAGCCGATCTGCGGGTGCAGAAGGGATGCATTGCGGACTCTACCATGGAGCCGAATATGTACGCGCAGGGCTTCTAAAGAGGTTGTATGGTTGAGAACTACTCATGGATCTAGATGTGGTACTGGTTTGCCCAAGAGTATCATAGTTTACTACGATAATTCGGTGCGTGGCAACTCAGGAACCACGGACCCAAGCGACCAAACACAGTGAGAGAAAGTACCATGTCATCAGAAATCGTTAGGCGGTGCGCGTTGATTGAGAAGATTGATACGACGGATAACCTAGCGGATCCATTCACGAAGAACTGCGCAAAAGTCTACGACACGTTAGAGGACTTGGATTGTGCTGATAGCACCCGCTTAGAAAGAAACTTTTGTATAAGTGGAGAAGCAAGTGATGGTTTTGTTTGTAATAGCTAGTAGAGAGACACATTGTATACTAAAAGTTTACTTTAGTATAAGTGGGAGATTGTTGATTTGTATCTTGAAAGCTTTGGTTGAACTTGTATACAATGTTTCTGTTACCACTATTACAGATCTCTATCGAATTGAATACTTGATTGCATATATCAAGTCGTCCTTATCTCATATATAAGTTAGATCATACTGTGTGAAGATCGGAGTCGTATGATTGGTCGACTTAATGAGATATAAAAAGTTTCATATGAGACAACTTGAGGACGAGTTGTCGTAGAGCTGCGGTTATAGATAGAAGTGACTTGACTTGGTTGCTTGTCATGCTGCACGCTCTCGACGTATTGAAGGATCAGGTGAGATGAGTTCTTCTGTCGACCGTAGTGAAGAACCTAGATCTCGGTGACTTCACGATGATCTAAATCTCGATAAGGTATTAGGTGAGTATGAGCTTTAACCATCACTTTGACTTGTTATGGGTGAGGGTTATATGTTTAACATATTCTCCGATCTTGGGTGGTGGCGGCTTGTATGTCATGCTAGTTATACGACGAGTCACCGTATCCGTTTAGGATGATGGCGCCCTTAAGGAGACTCAAAAGGTTTATTGTACTAAACCTGCGGTTGAGTTAGCTCAAGTACAATAATAAGGTTGAGTGGTACTACTTTAGAATTAAAGCTATTAATTATTTTAGCGATCGAGAATCTATAAATAATTAATGGACGTTCGATATCTTAATCGGGATTCGTAATGTCTAAAGTGCAAGCAGAGCTCACCTTCGGCAATAAAGGGTAAGTCGGCATTTATTCTTAGTGGCATGAATAAATGTTTATAAATTAATTTATCTTTAGGTAACATAAGATAATTAATTTATTTGAGGCCATCTTTATTCCTTGCATTTGATCCCCTGGTGGCCCATCAGCCCTTTAGCTAAGGAAAATCCGCTCCTATGTGTGTATAAGGAAAGGTTTGATTCTCTTCGTCCAGAGGATATTATTATATTTATGGATATGCATGGATCCTTTCTAATGGGATTATGGTAATGCATTATAAATATAAGGTAAGAGATAGATTCAAGGCTAATCTTAATTATCCATCCTCATAATTCTCGAAAATCACTAGAGCTTTAGTGAGATTTTGAAAATTATCTTGAGAGCTTAGCGATTTTTCCAGGCATTCTCCATAGATCGCCTCACTCGGCGTTGGAGATTGGGTAACGGGATCTGACCGGAAGGTCAAGCACCGAGTCTCGATCCGTTCATTCCGTTTCCCAGAAGCGGATCCATAGGTAAACACAGAAAACCCCTACGTGTTGCAATTAATTAAATAGCGATGCTAGGAATATAATCAATGTATGGTGAATTAAATATCAAGATAGATCTCGTGAGGGCTAAACTAGTTTTCCATCACAAAGTTGAAATCATTCTTCAGAATTAGAAGATGATCGTATTCCACCACCGATTAGACCAAAGTGCGAGATGTCGAGTCTAGTGGGAGGATCGACACGGATACTTGGAAGTGGGTCGAGTTCCAGGAGATACCGCTGCTAAGTGGTACCTACCAAGCTAGTTGTGCAAGAGAGAACCACAGTTGACCACCGGTTGTCATTGTGCAGCAGTGCCTCGTCGTAGTGGGGGTTGTTCGTCACCCGGCGATGTATGTTAGTGGGTGAATCTTGGTTTAGTCGAAAACAAGCAGGCAATAATCGACCGATGGACGATCAGGCGATCAAGACAATGATGCAGATCGGGAACTACGTTTGGGGGTGGTAAAGTCTATGGATTTACCAGTTGCCTAGTGAGAGTTGTGTGTATCGTTTAGATGTCAGCGGTAATGTGGTATTTCTTGCCTACGTAGATGACATTCTTCTATTTGGCAACAATGTGAAGTTGTTATCGAGGCGTAAAGAGTTGGTTATCCGATCGATTTCAAATGATAGACTTAGGAGATGCAGCGTACATTCTTGGGATCAAGGTTTACGAGATCGCAGAGGAAAATGTTGAGCTTATCTCGGCGCGTACATTGATCTTGTGATTACTCGTTTTAGTATGTAGACCGTCAGAAAGGATTGCTACCTTTCGACTGGCGTTCGCTTTATCTAAAGGCGGTCACTATGACCAAAGAAGATAGAGAAATGAGACAAGTTTCCTATTCACGTAGGAAGTCTCATGCATGCAATGTTATGCTGCGAGGCCGATATCTCGCTATGCGGTGGGCATAGTGGCTGAATGTCGATCTAACCTGGACAAGCTCATTGATTGCGGTAAAGCATATATTCAAGTACCGAAAGGACTCGAGATTATAGGCTAGCTTACCGTGCGGATAGTCTAATGCCTTTGGGTTATTCAAACTTCGGATTTCCAAGCGATCGTGATGAGAAAAAGTCACCTCGGGCTATGTGTTTACCTTGGGAGGTGGGCCGTATCTGGCGGAGTGCAAGGCGATGCATTGCGGACTCTACCATGGAAGCGAATATGTAGCGCTTGAGGTGCTAAGGAGGCTGTATGGTTCAAGAACTACCTCATGGATCTAGTGTGGTCTGGTTTGCCCAGAGTATCATAGTTTCGTGATAACTTTCAGTGGCAAACTCGAAGGAACCACGGACCCGGCGACCAAACACATAGAGAGAAAGTACCATGTCATACGAGAAATCGTTAGGCAGTGGACGCTTGAATTTAAAGATTGATCGACGGATAACTAGGCGATCCATTCAAAGAACTACCTTAAAAAGTCTAAGTGGCCGTTCGAGGAATTGGATTAGCTTGATGGCACACTTAGAAAGGAAACTTTTGTATAAGTGGGAGAAGCAAAGTGATGGTTTTGTTTGTAATAGCTAGTAGAGACACATTGTATACTAAAAGTTTACTTTAGTATAAGTGGGAGATTGTTGGTTGTATCTTGAGCTGGTATGGTTGAGCTTACAATGTTTCCTGTTACCACTATTACAATCTTCTATCGAATTGATTACTTGATTGCATATATCGTGTCCCTTATCTCATATATAAGTTAGATCATACATGTGTAGAAGATCACAGTGCGTATGATTGGTTAAGCTTAATGAGATATAAAAGTTTCACGGTGAGACAACTTGAGGACGGTTGTCAGGTATGTATAGATAAGAAGTGACTTGACTTGGTTACTTGTCTGTCTTGGTACATCTCTTACGTATTGAAGGATCACGGTGAGATGAGTTCTTCTGTCGAGTTGTGAAGAACCGAGATCTCGGTGACTTACGATGATCTAAACCTCGATAAGGTATTAGGTGGTATGAGTGTCTTGACCATCACTTTGACTTGTTATGGGTGAGGTTATATGTTCTAACCTATATTCTCCGCATCATGGGTGGTGGGGGCTTGTATGTCATGTCTAGTTATACGAGTCACCGTATCCGTTTAGGATGATGGCGTCCCTTAAGGAGCTCAAAAGGTTTATTGTACTAAACCCAGGGTTGAGTTAGCTCAAGTACAATAATAAGGTTGAGTGGTACCATAAGGAATTAAAGATATTAATTATTTTAAGCGATCGAGAATCTATAAATAATTAATGGACGTCGATATCTTATATACGGGATTCGTAATGTCTAAGTGCAAGCCGACTCACCTTGGTAATAAAGGGTAAGTAAGCATTTATTCTCTAGTGGCATGAATGAATGTTTATAAATTAATTTATGTTCGGCTTGAACATAAGATAACTAATTTATTTGAGGCCCATCTTTATTCCTTGCATTTGATCCTGGGCCCATCCGGCCCGTAGCTTGGAGAAAATCGCTCCTATCTCTCTAATAAGGTAAGGATTTGATCCTCTTTATCCATAAGGATATTATTATATTTATGGGATATGCATGGATCCTTTCCTAATGGGATTATGTTAATGCATTATAAATATAAGGTAAGAGATAAGATCAAGGCTAATCCTCACATTTATCCTTACACAATTTTCGATAATTACCATTGTCAAGTGGGAGAGAATTTTCGAAAATAGTGAGATAGAAAGGAGGTGATTTCTCGTAGCATTCTCCATAGATCGTCCTCAGCTCGGCGTTGGAGTTTGGGCAGGCCGGGATACAGATCCGGAAGATCAAAGCACAGTCTCGATCCGTTCATCCCGTTCATCCCGCAGATTCAAAGGTAAACACGAAAACCCTACGTGTTGCAATTAATTATATAGGCGCATCTAGGAATATAATCAATGTATGGTGAATTAAACATCGAGATAGATCCTCGAGAGGGTTAAAATCGATTTCACATAATCAGCGTTCGCTCTTGTTTCTCGAGAAATATCGAGAGGGTGGTCCTCGGCGCCGCTTAGTTTGAGTACCACTTGTGTGGGTTATCTTATAGCCCTGAGGTAAGTGTGTGCCACCCAGTGAGGATTTTCACATAGATATAAGATAGGGCAAGTAATCCCTCATAATAAAAAAAGATGTTTTATTGATAAGTAAGCGACATCGTGCCTTGAAAAAATAAAAGAGGGCTAACATAATGCCGGCGTGAAATGAAAGCTATGTAAAAATCTCGGTGGGTGATATGCTAGGTTCGGGGATAAGTGCACGGATAGGTGAGCAGCTTATAGCCTTTGTCGAGTCTCGTGGATGCGTGCAGCCTTCCCATGTTGGGTCCAATTTATTAAGGCGGCTTTCGGTTCATTGTTTCTGAGACAAGATCGCCTACTTGAGGTGTGGAGCTTTCCTCTTGTTGTAGTACTTTGTGACCTAACATTTGTACTTGGCTTCATTGATGAAGCGAGTTCGCTTTTCCTCTAGAGCATCGAGGTTGACTCGTAGGTTTTTCTCGTTGCCTGCTGGTCGAAGTGAAGAGTTCTTGGGCTCGGGCACGATCTCGGTGGTATAATAGCCTCGGTGCCATAGACTAAGATGAAGGGTGTTTCACATGGGAAGTCAGGTGTGGATTCGATGACGAGAGGACTTGAGGGAGATTTTCAACCCAATCATCTTTAGCTCGATCTAGCCTCTTTTCAATCCTTGTGCGATCGTATGGTTTGTCACTTGATCGACCGTTCGCTGGGTGTGCAACCGAGGTGATGTTGTTTGATCTAGAGCTCTTCACACCATTCTGAAATTTTTATCGTGACGGGCGCGTTGTCGAGATCAAGGCGTGTGGTATGTCGAGCGGAAACTATATTTTCAAACAAAGTTACGGATCCTTTTGCTTGTGAGATTTGAAAGAGGCCGCTCTGACCCACTTGGTGAAGTAGTCTTGGCAAAACCAAATCGAAGGCGTCGATTGCTCGGTGAAGGGACCAACGATGTCGATTCCCACTACATAAAGGCCATGGGCTTTGTGAGCCGAGGTCGGTTTGGGTAGTTTGATCGGGGTGAAGTTGGCACTCGGACACTTCTTGGAGCTCGGCGAGTCTAGGATGAGGTGGGCAATAATATCGACCTCGGCGTTTTCTTTGAGAGAGCTCGTGACAGATGATTCTTCCACAAGATCCCATGTGAATCTCGTTTAGTACATAGTCCACCTCTTACGGCCCAGGCATCTCGGGAGGGTTGGAGGTAGGATTTCTGAGAGTACCTTCATGAGCGAGATATTTACGAGACTTGACCATCATTTTTGGCTTGGAGCCGATCACTGGCAGCACGCTTCTTCGATAGCTCGTATAGGAGTCGTCCAGTTCGGTTCGGTCTACTGTGATGGCCTGATGGGGAACTCTTCGATACTACGGATTGAACTTCCTCCTTTGGTGGATTTGTTGAGGCGAGGCTAATTCTTTGAGGCGTCAGCTATTCTCACCTCGTGGGATTGGTGAATTGTGAAAACGAAGTAGGTTAGCATTTTTTTGCTTTTCAAGGTTGCTTCATCATCCTCTTTGGCCTCGTATTTCCTTAAGACGGTTTACCACCACAGGAATCTCAAAGATCGAATTTTTCCACTTTCGGCTCTTTTGCGAGCGAAGTCTGAGATTAGTGTTTCATATTCCACTCGTTGTTTATGGTGGGAAGGAGAAGCAAAGTGCATAAGTTACTTCTTGTTTTCGGACCGAGAAGCAAGCATGCCCGCTACCTATTTTGCATGAGGCTCGTCCACGTACATTTCCAGACCATTAGGTAAGTTGAGGCGGTTCCTCCGTTGTAAGTGCATGGGTCGAGTGACCTCATTGGTAGGTTGACCTCGGTAAACTTGGCTTTTACCGGAAATCGGCGAGCTTGACCCTTATGGCGGTCAGGGAGTATAAGATATCATGCTCACCGAGCTCGGTGCCCACTTAGCGATCGTCACGACTCGGGTTTTGATAAGACTTGTCTCGGTAAGTCGGTTAGTACCGGATGGAATGGGCTTGAAAATAAGGTCGGAGGCTTACGCAGCATTCACGGTGCCAGCTATTTTTATTTGGTGTACCTGGTCTCGGTCCTCACGAGCTCGGTGATGAAGTAAATAGGGAGTTGTCATCCAGCTCTCTCGCATCTTGATCACGCCTTGATTGCCTCGTCCGGCGGATATAAGGAAAGGAGCTCGCCTTCTTTTGGAGGAGGTGTGGGCGGTCGGCGAGATACTCCTTTAGCTGTATGAGGCGACATGGTGTTCATCCTCCCGGCGAAATCCGGGGCTCTCCGAGATTTTGAAGAAGGAGTTGCTTCTCGGCCGGGATAGGAACTGCGAGGCGGCCAAGCATCCGGTGAGTTGTGGATCTCACGAATGGTCTTTAGCACTTGCATGTTAAGTATCATCTTCACTTTAGTGGGATTAGCCTTCAACCCTTCTTGAAACCCGGCATCGAGAATTTCCCGTTTCACCATGAGCGTGCATTTTGGGGTTGAGCTTGAGGTTGGCCGACTTGAGGCTGGAGGATAATCGAGGTCCTCGACACAACTTGCGTTTTGGCTTTTGACCACGATGTCGTCGGCGTAGACCTCGACGATCTTCCCTATGTGATCTTTGAATATTCGTCCACCATTCTTTGGTAGGTAGCTCGCGTTTTCAATCAGGCATTTTTGTGCGAAGACAAAGTCGTAATGAATGCCATTTTTTGAGCATCTTCCTTGCTCATCAAGACTTGGTGGTATCCTTTATAAAGATCGACGCGAAGATCTCATGCCCACTAATGCCTCCACCTTTTATCAATATCGAGGAGGGTAGCGATCTTTGGCGGTGCTTATTAGTCGGTATATGACACACATGCGCCACCCCTCCCGGCTTTCGAACTATGAGCGGGGTTAGCCATCCGGGTTGGGTACTTGACCTCGAGCAGGATCTTGGCTTTACGGGTTGGGTCACCGTCCCTATCACCTTCCTGCCGCAAATGCCATTTTTGTCGAGCTGGTTTGGTGGGTCGTCGATGTTGAGTCGATGGTGATGAGCTCGGGTGAAACTCCGGTCATGTCGAGTGGGGAACATGCGAACACGCTCTGTATTCCCTCGAAGTTGCATAACATGTTGTCGAATGTCGGCAGGACCACAGGGCCGACCTTGGCGACCTTGGAGGAAATCGTCATATAATTGGAGGTCGTCGGTTAGATCATCGGGAGACAACTTGAGGAGGTTTGAATTCTGGCACAGTAAGGCCTCATCTTGTTGAAACTCGGTATTCTTTCATCGTCGCTTGATCACCTGGATACTCAATACTCCGGCCGGGGTGGGTATTTTGATGGTAGGTGGTAGGCCGAGCGACGGCCTGATGGCAGTAGAGTCGATCTCGAGGGATGATGTTATATGGAGAGGAGCCTTGACCGGGAAGAATTGAATGGCTTTGGTGACCGACACAGGAGCACGCCTACGGTGATCGGAAGGGTGATAATGCCTTACGGTTGTATCGCCTCTGAGTGAAGCTCAGTAACTTAGACTCCCTCCGACCTCGAGTTTGTCTAGCGACTTTGAAAAATGAGCGACTGCGCCGATGTCGATGTAGACCTTATGGACGCTTCTTATTGCCCACTACTTGTATGGTAATAGCATCTTGATGGGGCATGATCTTGGGTACTTGGGTCGGGTTGGAAAACATGATGCTCTCACGTCCAAGTCGCTTGTTTTTGGCTCCTCGGGATCGGTCTCCGAGCCGGTTTTCAATGCGATCTCGTCGTACCTATAGAGTCGATGATAGCGTATACTTGCTCCATTGCGTTGGGACCGTCGTCCTCGCTCATCGCGGTGCACGGTCTTCAAGGTCGACCACAATTGTTGCCACCTCCGTCTTTCCTCTCAACGCTTTCTGACTCGCCGGTGCGGGTCAGGTATTTCGAGCGCACCTTTTAACGAACTCGCCTACTGAGCCCACTCGCAATGTCGGTGTTATGACCATACCGTGGTAGTCGCAATACATGTCCTTCGACCTTTCTCGATCCTCCTTCATGGAGTGTGGTTTTGGAAGAGCTTTGCTGGAGCTCAATATTTTCTTGACTTGAGCAGATTATTGCCGGATTTGGCCGAGGTCCCAACTGACCCATTGGCCTTTGATTCTATCAAGGCACTTCGACGATCGGTGCCCTTCCCATCATCCGCCTCTTCTTCTGGTCGCAGCCCTATATCTCCTTTTTACGACCGACTCTCGCCCTTTGACATAGTTATCCACCAGGTCCAGTTACCGCCGCCTTCGGCTTCTCCTCGTGATTTTGTTCAAGGCGCCTGTCGATCCTGCTAACGCATTGGACGATGTAGATTACTATCATCGATCTTTGGAGGACCTTGATAAATCGTGGAGACGAATTCTACATCGTCGCCCTCGCCCTGGCGGATGGTGAGCAGGTCGATGATGGTTGCCGAGGTGACATCTTTGGTGAACGCCACTGAACCGATCCAGATCTCCTCAAGTCGTATGCTCGTTCAAGCCGAGGCAACTAACGACGCAGGCTGGAGACCAAGACTGGAAGATCTTGCACATGTGAAAATCTTTCACCCTCGATTTGCTATGTTAGTAGAGGCAAAAGGAAATCGAGGATCTCCGAGACCATCGAGGGCGGCGGTTAGCGCCCGATATCGCTGCAGGCGGCTGATCCAGGATTTCCTCGAGAGGGGCACGATCCGTCCGCACTGATCGAACCGGAGTTCGCTGCCATCCTCTCAAGAGGGGTGGAGACCGATAGCGACGCTCATCGCCTCTTTGATGAGGGATCGACCGCCTTCCTCTCTTCGGCCGCGCTGCTCGCGAACGACTTCGCAATGGTACTGGATCCGAATGGATGTCGCCGGTGAATGATTATGGGCGGCCCATCGAGGTGATCGGTTTCGCCGTGGTCGAGGTGATCGTTCGAGCATCATACCGAGGTGATCGCTCGGATATCGCATCGGTGATCATTCCGGCCTCGGACGAGGTGAATATCCCCGATTATTTTGGAGAGGCGACACCTGCCGCCTGCGTGGAGTGCCCCGGCGTTTCGAGGTTCCCGCCTGTCGTCCTCCGCCTCGTAAAGTTTTGAATCAGCCGATGTTGGAGGCTAGAATTCAGACATAGCCCGAGGACTCGTGGAGATTGGTGAACCGCTTGTTCACCGTGTTGAGGTCAAGATCTCCTCTTCAAGAGGGCGGCGTCCCGAGGGTATAGAGATCTCTATGTAACCCTCAGCGTTGCTATCGGCAACCGCTTCTCCCATCGTAATACTGTTCGGGGTCTTCGTGTCGCCTGCCAAGACCACCGGGCGGCGCTAACATTTGACGAGTCCTTGCCATTGATTTTGTGTAGAGAAACGGCTTTTTGTAGGAGATTTCCCATGACGCGCCAATGATAAATCTTGTGTAAAAAGAGATTTATGAAAACAGAAAGAACACAAGAGTTTTTACATGGTTCGATCAAGGAAAAGATTCACGTCCACGGATGAGTGATTCCTCAATACTTTCACTATATGCGATTACAATGAATGTATTAAAAGCTCTAGTACTCAATAGTTACCTTCTACCTTAACCAGCTCTATTTACAAGTCATGGATCACTACAGCATTATTATGTGATCCGATCTCCTCAATATCTCCTCCAATATCTCCTTCCATATCTCGATAAGATATGGTTGACCTGAATAGGGTTTTGGTGTTGGGCTTTGGGCCAAACCGCAGCCAAGCAGTTAGCTGCCCAGCTCACGAGAGACTGTTGTTATTTTTAGCTAGCCATATCCCATCAAGACCCCATCATTAATTATTATTTAGCGAGAATTCTCAAATTCTACGACATTTTTCTTATTCCAACACGCATAATCCTTTTCTTTTTTTTTTCTTTTTGTCTTTTGTTTCTTTAATTAGAAATGTAAGTGTTGGAATTTGATGTTTTGACCATTGCTTTACACAAGAGAAAACCGCACACGTTATAAGATTTTAAAATTACTTTTCCTTGCCTTTGAAGCGGAACCCAATACTCCAACCCCATATAAAAATATGATAGATAAATCATGATGATTCGTTAAGAAATTAGGAGAATCTTTGCCGATAAAAGTCACCATAAAGAGATGAAACTCCCATATTGTAGTTGTTAGAATCCTATTTTTGGTCATTGTCCCAAATTTACTAACTTTAATCAATTGAGCTAAACCTCGCATGAAAACTAAAATTTTTCTATAATATTACTAATAGTATAATTTCCATTTCACTTGGTTTGTATATTGTATAACCTGCTTGCTAGTTTTTGCTACTTAATCTTGAACTCACCCACAACTCACAACTATAGGATCGACTGTGGACAACATTGTTTGGACTGGGATATAGCCCAACCGAACGGGTCTCTAATGTGCCCAAGCAAGCCGGGCCTAACATTGATAGCGTGCCCACGCGTTGAGCCCAAGTAGAGCCCTAATCATTGCCTCAAGCCTCAGCCTCCAACCGCTCGGCCATCGGAGAGGCGCCTGTAACTCAAGGTCAGCGCCACCCTCCACATGGCGCGACGAAGTCGAACGGTCTCGGCTCCGCCAATGGAGAGCGTGTTGTATAAGAGTCACACCACGACTAAATGGGAGGTCGGGCGCTCGTGGGGTCAAGTTGTATAAATAGAAGGAAACTGATGTTGAGGGGTTAGCAATTTCATCAATACAAAGGCTTGTAAACAATACTGCATTTAAAAAGCTCTAGTGAAAGTATTGATAATCATTCCTGGACGAGATCTCATTAACGATCGAACCACGAAAAGCCCGGGTGTTCTTTATTGCTTCATATAAATCTCACACACCACGTAGCTAGATTCATCATTGGCGCCACTGTGGGAATCAACAAGAAAGCTTCATTCTCTACGACTAAATGGCAAGAACACGCACAACCGCCATTAACGCCGGCAACAACCGCCATGGAGACGACTGTGGTCGCCGGGCCACGGAAAGGAGATCGCAGACGCCATTTAGCGGTCACACTCGAGGCCACATGGAAAATGTCTCCACACCCCAGACCGCCTCAACGCGTGAAGATGTCGACCTCAACGAGGACGAGCAACAGCTCATTCGTCTCCACGAGGTCCTCGGCCGAGCTGTGAGCGAAGTTCCTCCACGCTAATCTCGCCAATTCCAAAGCTTCTCAACCAGAGGACTCAACGAGGCAGTCCCTGTGGCCCCTCGGATGAACACACTGCCTCCCGAGGCCGCCCCCATAAACAAGCACCACCGGGCGCGATAGTCGAGAGCGCCAAGATCACCGACGGCGGAGCGCCACCGCCGCCGAGCCGCCGACCATTCGCGGAGTCGCCACCGCGCCGAGCCGCCACCAACGGTCGCCCTCGCATTTCGGGCACCGCCTCCACTCGCCATGCCGACTGCAGAGTCGAGCGCAAAGGAAGAAAGCGGAGTCGAACTCTGAGGGACGAGGCCGCCATCGATCCCCCACCCTCCAGAGATTGCAACGATCTCCCGGTTCACCGCACGGGAGAATCATCTCCCTATCCGTGGAGATTCAGATACGCCTCCGCCAGCGGTACGGCACCCAACATAGCGGCTCACGATGGCCGCTCGAGACCCCCTCCCTTTTTCGCCTACACCACCAACATGGCGATCAAGGAATGGAAGATTTTACATGTGCAAAATCTTCCCGAGAAGCGATCTCCAACGCACGGTTGTTCACCCGCCCGCCGTAATAAAGATAACACGCCTGTGACTCACGGAAAGCCTGTTGGCTTTATCAAGATGCCACCCCAAAAAGCCCTCCTCCGATCTACTCACAATCCGCCAGTATGGACGAGACGATGTCAAACTTCGCCTCGAGGTTCATCAAAGAGTCGCCAAAATTGACGAAGAATGATCTCTCATCATCAACGCGTTTTCAAAACGAGATCCCACCCGGCTGAACAAAGAAATCACTGTGAGAAACCAAAGACGGCGAGTAAGCTTTGAACTCGTGGACAACCGCCAAGGGAGACGAGTCGGATCGGAAGAAGCGGAGATCCGGGACGAGTGGTCCCGAGAAAAAGCCGACGCATCAAGTCGAGGCGCAGATCGCGAGCTGGCTGACAGATCAAGAGAGGCCCATCGGAGTCCGTGCCGGACCTCGCCCAACCCGAGGCGCATGCCTCAAATCAGGGCGGAATGAGCCCACGCCGAGCTCTTCCCAAACCCGCCCTATGAAAGCGAGATCCAAGAAGAGGTCCACGACAGTATCAGGACTATCACAAGGGTATGGTCACGAAACCGAGGATTGTGTAAACCGGCTCACGAGATCGACGAGCTCGCCAAAGTGGAGCTCTTCAAAATACCTCTGACGAGCTGGTCCGAAGAACAAGAAGCGCTAGAAGGAATGGAGGCGGCAACAATCATGGCCAACCCCAAGCCACTCCAACCCAAGACGATTTAGGATCAAGGTCCCAACGCCATGGAGCAGTTCATGTTGTTACCGATCGCCTCGACGCACGAGGTCGCCCTCAAGAACGACGCGAGGTCGGCCCGAAAGAGCCAAGAACAAGCGACTCGGATGGCGAGAATATAACGCTCTGCGAGACCCCTCGCCTCAAGATCATGCCGCATCAGACGCCATCACCATACAGGCGCGTGGGCAACAAAAACGCCCACCGGTCTATATCGAGCACGGAGCTCCCACAAGATCATCTTCCGTAGCTGTTCGATAAGCTTGAGGCCTGAGGCATCTGTGTGCTTCCTGCGCCTCCCGCCCACGGGAGCTCACTCGCAAGTTAGCCCAGCCTTAGGGGTCATTACCCCTTCCAGCCACCGTAGGCGGCCCCGTGCCTGGTCACCAAGGCCATCCGATTCTTCCGGTCCGGCCCTCCCGCATAACATTATCCTGGAGAGATCGCCGTACGCCACCAGGCCGCTCTGCTCCACCACCATCAGAAGATTCCCACCCCGTGGAGGCCAAGATCCAGGGGACCAAACGGTCAGAAAAGAATGCCTACGGCTCTCAACTCGTGACGCGCCTCGCCTCAGCATAGCACTGCCCCGGAGGTCGACACCCCGGATGACCGATCGAGACCTCCAACTATACGACGACGATCCCATCCGAGGGTCATCCAGTCGGCACCTGTGGTCTCGACGGACGTCCGCACGCCATAATGCATCAAGGAATATAGGATTTGTTTGCTTGTCCCCGCCGATATGACCGTGGTGTCGCCCAGCTCATAACTCACCAACATCGACTCCGCCACCGCCACCCGCGAAGAAAGGATATTCACGGCGAAGAGCAACAGTCATTAGTGACGAGGTGACTCAACTTCAAGGCCAAGATCTTGTTCGAGGTCAAATACCGACCGGATGGCTAATCCGCCGTGGTCCGAAGTCCGGCGGAGGTGGCGACAAGGCCGATTATACCGACTCAACAAGATCGCCTAAAGATTGCTACCTCCCCGATATCGATCAAGGCGCGGGAAGCTTCAGGGCCACCAGATGTTCAGCCCGATCTATACAAGGGTACCACCAACCTCGATGAGCCCGGAGGATGCACCAAAGACGATTCATCACCCACTGCTTTATGCATCGAAGATGCCATTCGCCTCAAGAACGCTGGCTACTTACTGTAGGACGGTGGACGCAACATCAAGACTACATCGGGAGATCGCCGAGGTCTACGCCGACATAGTAGTCAAAGTCGAAAACGGAGAGTCGCGCCGACGACCCCAAGCACCATCCTCCAACCGCCAGTCGGCCAACCTCAAACTTAACCCCAAAATGCACGCTCATGGTAAAACGGGAAATTGGGTGTCCGGTTTCCCAAGAAGTGCTCAAGGCGTAACCTCACCAAGATAAAGACGGTGCTCAAATGCAAGTGCCAAAACCATTCATGAGGTCCACAAACCACTGCTCGCCGCCTCAAGAGGTTCTCCTGCCGCAGGTAGTTAGCCCCATTCTTTAAAATCTGAGGAGGCCTGACTGCACGGCGGAAGAGCACCGCCTCACACAGCCTCAAGGAGTACCACCGCCACCTTGACCGCCCCCAAAAGAGGCGAACTCTCCAGATTGGGCAAATTTCGACGAGGCAATCGCCATGGCATCGCGGACGAGGTCGACAGCCTTCCTATCTATCATCACCGAAAGCACCAAAGCGACCGGACAAGGTACCGGCCTTGAAAAGGTAGACCGCACCGGTGAATGCTGCTTACATCATCCGACACTTTCGTGCTCACTCCATCCAGTATCGACGACCCGCCTCGAGGCAAGTCTTATCAAACCGAGCCATCCGGACGAGCCGCGGCTCGAGCTCGCAGCACGATATCTCGACTCCCTGCATCGCCATAAAAGGGCAAGCTCAATGATTTCCTAGAAGCCAAGTTTATCGAGCTCGGCCGATCAGCTAAGATTAGCTCCTCCAACGCCCCACCTTGGCCATCCACCGCACGAGGAACCGACCCTCATCCACCTGATAGTTGTCTGGACGAGCGGATCGAGCCTCGGCAAACGGGCAAATGAGCGGCATCCTTCCCTCGCCGATATGCGTGAAGTCACCCACGACCCGGTTTACCTTCCCACCACCAACAACGAGGTGGAGTACGAGGCCCTAATCTCCTGACCGCCCGCACATGAGTCCAAAGTGGAGATCCAAATCTTCGACGATTCCTGTGTCGTCATAATTGTGTTAGGCAACAACGAGGCCAAGAGGACCGAATGAAACAATACCGCAGATGCAAAAGAGATGTTGACTGCCTTGATATTTCAAGATCCACCCAACCCCGAGGAAAATAGCGGGTCGACGCCCCTGCAAGCTTAGTCACACATCAACAAGTCCACCATGGATGAGATCCGCTCCGATAGCTTAAGGAGTCCCACGCCGGCATCATCACCGCAGATAGAGCCGATCGATGTCTCTCAAGGCCTACCGAACACGACGCATACCTTCGATCGCCAAGCCAAAAGACGATGGCAAATCCGTGATATCTCATGCATGGAGGCGTTTCACCGGAAGTCTTACCTTCAACCCTCCCGAGATGCCTCGCCGAAGTTAAGTCACTATGTGCTCAACAATACACCGAGGGTCTGTGTGAAGCCACATCGGGTCGCGAGCACTTTCAAAGAAGACGCCGAGGTCGGGATACCACCGCCCACCCGCAAGATTCGCCGAGCTCGCCAAGAAGGCCAAAGTGCCGATCCACCCATACCAAAAAGCGCCCAGACGGATTGAACACCGCAGTCCGTGGCCTTCATGCAGGGATCGCCATTGTGGGTCTGCTCGACCGAGCACCGTGTCGCCCGATATTTAGTCGCTGCCATCAGACTACTTCACAAACGGGTCGAGGCCGGAGCCACTTCGAGCATCACGGCGTATGATTCAAACCTTTGTGTGGAGAAATATAGCTCCGCCGCATACCGCACATCCCGTCTCTCGATAACGGCACCCACCTACGACAAAACTTCAAGGAGCGCAAGAGTTCACATCGATCAACACTTCACTTCGTCGCACACCGCAAGCAAATGGTCGCACCGGCATGACGAACCGCACGATCGCATAAGGATGAAGAAGAGTCGATCTGCCATGGCGATCGGCTGAAAATCTCTCAAACTCCTCGGTCCCACAGACCACACTGACGGCGACGGAGACCCTTTACCGGTTCACGGTACCGAGGCGCTATACGGCCGAGATCGGGCGCGCAGCGACCTCCACTTCAACCAGCCGGAACGAGGAAGACCTCAGGGCCAACCTTCGACCTCGAGGAGAAGCGAGCTCGCCTCATAAACGGCCGTAAGTACAAGAGCTAGTCGCGCTACTACATAATAAAAGAGTAAAGGCCTCCACACCGAGCGGCACCTCGCCCCGCTGAATAATGAAGTAAGCCGAGCCGAGCGCCTTAACAAGCTTGATCCGACATGGAAGGACCCTCACCGCGCTCACGAGGACCTCGCAGAGGCCTATAAGTCAGTCACCGTCCGGGCACTTATTCTAACCGCACATAACTCATCTAAGGAGGTATTTTACAGCTTGATTTTAGATCGCGACATGTTAGCCCTCCTATTGTTTTGATCGATGGCGATGCTTAACTTGTTTAATAAAACATCTGCTTTTCTAATGAGTATTTCACTCGTTACGCCTACATCTATGTGAACATCCATTCGGATATACCACATCTAAACCTTCACAATGACGCTTACTAAGATTAAAACACTAAGTAGGGACGATACACTACCCATTAAGTTGGACGCCCACATGCAAAGCATACAGACACCATTGTTAGACATGCAAGCTACGACACCCTGTGATAGCAAATGACATCCACCATCCGCACCCACCCTATTTGGAAGATTGCACTGACAGCTAATCATCAACACAAGTACGCCTTACGACAACTGTTCGAGCGATCCTTATTGGAAATATCAGACAGAATACTTATACAGCCGCTGTGACCCTCTGCGGAACATACCACGATCAAATCTTTATTATCGGCTTCTATGGCTATCTCCCCCGAGATATCGCACACCAATCCTCGTGCGCATAGCACAATCTGTTCCCCCCGAGGCTCAATACACCTCCGGCACCTGGGGGACATGACTGACACACCGTCACACGGGGGCGCTAACGGCATCCGTGACCACCGAGTAACGACGCGACGCGTGCACGACCCGTCGCCCTCGCCATACGTCTGGACCTAATCCAGCTACCTCAGAACATCGACTCGGTTTTTCGGTCGGAGCTCGCTTTTACGCCCGCTATTGGAAACTGGATGATTACGATCTCCATAATTACACGGATTTACGCAAGTGAACTCGTAGCCCCTCTCGCCCCAAGACTATTGACCTCGCGCAAACGATAGCTTCACGAGCTCGTAATAGCCGATTATGTATCTACCTACAACCGGTGCCTCTCTGATCAGATGCCTCGCATCCACGGCCCGGTATTCAGGACGTTGCCAATCGCGACCTTCATCAAATGCCCTCGTACCGCGCGTATGCCTCGACGAACTCGCTGACCTCGACCCAGCACATGGCTCACCAGGCCCCGCTTCTCTGCGCTGAGGCGGCCTTGCCAGGTCCACTCTCGGATCGGAGCACGCTGTGTCATTCACCGCTGCAGGGCGCGCAGCAGGCAATCCATCAGTGCGACCGGGTCACCCCACAACCTGCGGTGCACCCGTCAACCTCCTCCACGACTAGAGACCTGTCCTTCCTGTGAGACTCCTCAATCCCACCCCGACCCCTTAACTTTACAATCTCAAGTCCGACTCCATGATCAAGAGTATCCCGAAGTTCTAAACTATGACGTAACGACAGAATTTGCTCATACGCCGCTACCACGCATCACCACAGGAGATTCCATCTCCACATCTCAGGCCCGAGTTCACCAGTACTCTGCGTCAGTCCGCCTAAGTTACGCTCCCAGAAGCTCCGAGCGCACGCTCAATATGGAGCGCTACGCGATCGTCTCGCTCGAGCTCCGAAACAACGAGCCTCCTAGTCAAGATGTCTCGCCCTCAGCGTGACTCACCGTCCACGGAACTGTACCGCCTACTCCGCCCCGCCTCAACTCTTCCTCGTTTCCCGATAGGAAGGAGGCATCCTGTCCGATCCTCTGCCCAACTCCCTTCAGATTGGGCGACGGCCGACTCCAAAGATGCGTATGGGAGACCGCTGATTGTCCAGAAGACCGGGATCTTAGCCTACCACGAACCCGGCTCTTAACTTGTCACAAGTCTGGTCAGATGGTCCGACCCCAGGTGGTACGAAGTAACACCAAATTTATCAAAATCGCTATGTCCAAAGGCGATATTACACTGTGGTCCGCACCACCTTGCCAGCTTCATACATCGCGGCACAGACTCAGGCATGGCAAGTCTCGAGAGCCTCCTCGATCTCCCTGACGTCACGTCCAGGCGCCTCCACACGGCTCCCCGCCCGCTCGCCACTCGCACTCCGACCAGGGAAGTCTCCTCAAGCTCAGCGACTCCTGCCTCAGCCTGCTCACCGCCCTCAAGATCGGGCGCTCACGTGAGCTCCAAAGCCGGGTGGTCCTTCAGCACGACAGCCCGCCCGTGCATGTCCACTCGGCGTCGACGTCCACCTGCTTCACCTACTCAAAACTCACTTGCCCCGCCTCTGCCCCTGGGTCGCAAATCAGCGACTGTACACCCCAAAAGACGCGCAGGCATCCACATCGGCATCCCCGAAAGCCGAGCAAGCCTCGAATGACGATCGGCTAGGCAAAGGCAACCTAACAGCCGGTCGGCCTACGCACTCTCTGTGCGGCCGAGTTGCTGCCCGGGCATCAGCTTCAGCCCGGTCCGTCCAAGCTCCCGCCCCTGCCAGCCACACACGCCTCACTTCAGGGATCTTAGGACCCTCCTGCCCGGCAGCATGACGCTCACAGCCAGCACTTCACGCCGGCCGCCGATGGCGAGCCAAGATCACGCGCGTGCCCCCCACTGGCTCCGCAAGACTCCCATTGCACAGGGAATCCCACCACGAATAGAGGATTAATGAAATCAGGAGCCAACCTAAACGGCACGACTCGGGATGCGACTCGCCAGCTGGCTCGACAACGACTCAAGCGCCAGTTCGTTCGACTGCCGGTCCTGATCTTTGGCAGCCATCTCACCGGCACGTCAACCTCATCGCCCCACTGCCGCATCCGCGCTTTATTTTACGGCTCGCCCAATGCAAGCCCTCTGTACGCAAGACTTACATGCAAAAACGTCATACTTAAACCCTCACCCCCTGCACTTGGAATACGTTCGCCAAAACACCTGGCACCGCTTGAGGACCGGCCCCTATTGAGCCTGGGGTCCACCCAGACACCTCCCCATGGTCTTCACGCTAAAACAACTCAAGACCCTCAGGGTCAACTCACAGAATCAAGCAGAGCCCCCCACCAACGACCAAGAATCTGGGTCAATCGACAAACGGGATCCGGAAGTACTCGAAGGCTAAGATAGATGGAGGACAAAGGGTACCTAAGACTCGCCTCAAACTGCTCTACATAGAAGAATAAACCCTCCTAGTGGGCCATCGCCTCTATCTCCCTCGGCAGCACCACCACGCCCCCTAATCCCGACCTCACAACCTCAAAAGCTCCTCCAAGGTTAACCGACTGCCGAGCCCACCTTCGACCATCCCTACAGAGGATACCGGAACACTAGAACTTAACCCCATGACCTACCCAAACCGCTAAGACATATACTCTAACGGCACTCACGCCAGTACCCAGCGAAAGGGAACTTTCTGAGAAGAAGATTGAAGCATACTACTTTTCAAAGTAGTATACGGCTACTCAAATAAAAATCGGGTCAACTCGTAAAATCAACTCGTAAATTCTCTCTGTGATTTTAACTCAAGAAGAAGGACAAATACCCTTTGCCCTATTTATAAGACTAGGCGGTCGAAATTGTGTTCAAATTCAACATGTGCTTCACATCGCGATCGATGCCCACGCGCACGCGGGTTCGAGTGCCCAAACCGCCTCGGGCGGCAATGACGACGCCACGATAGGACGAGCCACCCGACCTAGCAATCATCGCGACCCCGGCGCCCTCCATATCGGCGCCGGTCGCACTCCGCCACGATCGGACCTCTGCACCTGGCCGCAGCATCAGGCGCCCAAGACACACCACGTAATTCGAAGCGCGGGCGATCGTCGACACCGGCACCACCGCAGGAGTAATACCACTGCATCGCACTGGCATAACCACAAGAGAGCACCTACCGTCAGTCGACTTCACTTCCTTCGTGCCACATCTTCTCCAAGCGACGACAACAACAACCCAACCCGATCGGCACCAAGACCTCACATCCAAGAAAAATCGTAAGCCACACCTCACCCCTCGGGCTTATCTTCACTCCACCTCGCCTCATTGCCTCGTGCTATTCGGCTAGTAGGATATATACCCAACCGAAGTCGGGTTCTAAGTCAGCCCAAGCAAGCCGGGCCAACATTGATAGCAAAGGCCCACGTCTGAGCCCAAGCAGAGCCCTAATCATCGCTCAGCCCTAGCCCGCAAAGCCGTCTCCAATGAGCACGCCCTGTAACAGGTCAGCGCCACCTCCAATGGCGCACGTCCGAAGTCGAACGGTCCCATCCGCCAATGGAGAGCGTTGAGAAGAGTGACACCACACACTTAATGGGGAGGTCGGCGCTTGGCAAGCGTCGGTCAGTAAATAGGAACGAAACTATGTTAGAGGGTTAGCAATTTATCAATACAAGGTGTAAACATACTGCATTTAAAAGCTCTAGTGAAAGTATTGAGGAATCATTCCGGACGAGATCTCATTAACGATCGAACCATGTAAAAGCTCGGTGTTCTTTATGCTTCATATAAATCTCGACACTCACGTAGCTAGATTCATCGTGACCGCTGATCGTTATATATATTTTCCTTTTCATTACATGTTTTGTACTTAAGATGAGTACCTTTTCCACGATATTAATTTTCCCACCGAAGCTTTCGCTGTATGAAGTTTTAATGAGGTTCGTGCATGAAGAATCGAATCGTGATATCCTCGAGTTTTTTTAAATTTGTTGTTCTTTTTACTTTTTCTATAATATGACCTTTTTCGATAACCCTAACTAAAGTCCAACATCTAAACATTACATATTTATAATATTACATTAACTCAAAAATGGATCAGATTCAAACGTAGGGATCTTCGAATGGAAGAAAGAACAAAATTAACAAAATGTAAGTCCATTTATGATTATGGATTTATAATATTTCTGTTTTGGTTGACAATATAAGACGTGGAGTCACTTTACATCACCTACAATCTTTTCAAGAACAAATTTTAAAGTTAATTAAACATAACTTTTAACTTTCTTGGCTTATGAATATATTGTATATAGTTGCATACGGGTATAAACAAACCAAGCAAATGTGAGCTATTCGAGTTCGACCAAAAGCTCGCTCAAATTGCTTTTGTAAACGAGCCGTAACTCGAGCCTAATCGAGCTCAATAGATTATCGAGCCGAATTAGTTAAGGATGTTCGGTCGTGAGCTCATGCGAACATGTGAAATAATAAATTATTTTTATATATTTAAATAATTAAACTAATAATAAATTATAAATTATATTTTTA
Organism: Salvia rosmarinus; assembly: GCA_036937905.1. NCBI lineage: Eukaryota > Viridiplantae > Streptophyta > Magnoliopsida > Lamiales > Lamiaceae > Salvia > Salvia rosmarinus. Next base: position 25,203 of record JAODLM010000607.1, read on the forward strand.
TTGATTATTAATAAAAAATATATATATAATTATAGTTCTATTAATAAATTATAATTAGCTCGAGCTCAAACGAGCAAAGTCGAAACGAGTAGAGTTCAACACGAGTTCAATATGTCTCATAAATATGAATGACAATGAGCGGATCCGACCGGATTCGCTAGTCCGCATCCGATATTTTTTTGGGTCCGATCCGTCCCGATCCATTGGATCCAAAAAATTAAATCCGATCAAAACCAGAAGATCCGGCAGGTCCGTGGTCTAGACCCGGATCCATATAGCTTTGCTTTCTAAAATAAATTTAAATCAACTATAATTCACAAGAATACCATAATAATCTAAATACACAATAATACTATAACAATTATTTAGAATTTCTACAATTATCACTATATTGGAAGACGTTAGTTAAAAATTTACTATAAGGTAAGGAACAACAAACAACCCATCGTTGATGTAAAGGTGCGACCACGTGAATACCGATCGATACATAATTGATCAAAGAATTTGAAATGAAATTGGGAACATGATTTGTTTTGAGATAATTTGAAAAGAAAATTAAAGAGTTTTAAGTGTGGTAAGTATTTAATTATAATAAAAATATATATATATATATATAATAATAATAACGGATTCGTGGCCGGATCCGGATCGGATCCGGGTCTCAAAATAAATCCCATCCAGATCAAATAATGGTATGATCCGATCCGATCCAGATATATCGGGTCCAATTTTTAGGATCCAGATCCTCGAAAATGGATCCGATCCACTGACCGATCAGTCCGGATCCATTGCATCTCTACCATAAACGAGTAGTTATCGAACCGACCAGCCATCGTGCTCAAAAATTTACAAAGAAACCGAGTTCAAGCTCAATTTAAAACTCGAATTCAAACTCGAGTCGAATAAAATTTTAACGAGCCGAGCTGAGCTGGTAGTGCCCGCCGGCTTAGTTCAGTATATAGCCTAGTTGCACCGAGATATACTTCTCAAAATAAAAGAAATGAGAAATTGGAAAACAAAGAATTCAGTAGTAGAGAGAATGACATAGTAGATGGAATGGATCTTGACCCGGCCGCATCCGGATCCTGATCCATTTTTCAGTGATCCGATCCTCAAAAATTGGACTCGATGGTCCTGATCGGATCTAGGTCCTACCTCATATTCGTGATCCGGATCCGATTTAATTTACGACCCTGATCCGTCCGATCCGCCCAGCATCCATTTACTTTATATATATATATATATATATATATATATATATATATATATATATATATATATATTCGCAGCCCTTCGCCTGTTTGTTATATCTCCGTGTACCTTCTTCCTGCTTCCGAGCTATCGCCGAGTGTAGTTTCGTGATTTGCTCATTTATTTAATGAGTTGTTAGGGATTCATTATATATATATATATATATATATATATATAGGAAAGGATCAACGAGAACCACTCTTTGTGCGAATCATGAACAATGATAGTTGAAGACGTTGCAAGATGAAAGTTAGCATAACGAAATCTAAAATTATTTTGTTGTGCAACAATTTTAGAAGTTTCGCTGCACAACTTTATACGCTTTTGCATCATCTTCAACGTTTATGCATGGTTCTCAAGTTCTCAAAAAAGATGAGCTCACCGGATCCAATCCCTATATATATATGGTGGGTAAATGAGATAACCAACCCTTTATGAGAAATGAGAACCAATATACACCATTGATTATACTTAATCCAACCATCATCTTTAATATAACAAAATCGCAGTGATTAATGAAAGAAATCACATGGGCTTTTCACACGCTTAAAGGGCATAAAAGTAATGTGATATTCATCCACCTTCGATACCCACAACACTCTTAATTATCACGAATGCGTATTTACCAACCACCAAGAGATATTCATACTTCCCATACGCCTTCAATCTTCCGGGATATTCATACTAATTCATTTATGTAACACTGGCAAGTAAAATTGCCTCACATTCCATTATTCGAGTAACAGATTCGAAACCGTAAGAAAATTTTCATATTTCACGAACCCTAGATTTTGATCTTTCTTTTTTATGTTGTTATTCATATTTTTATATACGATTACATACCCATTTTGTATGGTTTTCAAGGATTTCACTAAAATTAGTTGTGGGTTTGTGGGTTTTTATGTATTCGACCTCAATTTAGTAATATACTTTCCGAGTTTTACATATTAGTTTATCGACCTTCATTGTTACTTTTTTTCCTTTTGTATTATGTACTTCTCAAGTGGTCCTGCCAAGATTAAAATTCTACAAAGTGTTTGATTTGTTTAACATATCCGAACACTTTTTAATTACTTTAAGGTTGTTGATTCTTTTCTGGTCCACCCATATACTTATATAATTATTTTAGTTATCTATGCTTGGTAAATCATATCATTTTAAGTTATATGAACTTATGCATATGGTTCCGTTGTAGTCATAAGAAGAATGACTTGTATGCACACTAATAAAATAATTTGTATGCACGTATTCAAAAGTATGTGATGATATGGTAAAATTTCTCATTTATCAGATCATTTATGCATAACTCATAAACATGTTTTCTTCAGTTGTTGTTCATAAGAAGATATGCATAAAACCGCTATTTATGAATAACATAAATTAGTGTGTGTCAAATACGATATACTTTTTAAAATGATCCGCTTCAATAGGTGTTCTTAGGACATGTACCTTCATCATTTATGCATAACTCATAAACATGTTTTCTTCTTCATTGTTGTTCGTCATAAGAAGATATGCATAAAAACCTTCTATTTATGAATAACATAAATTAGTGTGTGTCAAATACGATATACTTTTTAAAAAATGCTCGCTTCAATAGGTGTTCTACATCATTACCTTAGTAGCTATTGATAATATGAGTTTATTATATATTTGTAAAAATTTGTTGTTATAAAATAATTCGCATGGTTATAATATATTGAATATATATTCTACTTTATGTAAGATGCATATAAGTGTTTTAATATCTATCAATATATATTCTGCTTAATATCTATGTAGTGTATATAAATAACTTATTCATATCATCTTCCGATATATTCATAATAAGAATGACTTATCACACTAATAAAATGGATTAGTATACGCTATTCATTCGTAATTCTTTCTATTCAACAGTTCAAAAAATTAATCCAAATCCCAAGAAAGTGGTATTCACAAACAAGGCGACGAAGGTTTGTTATGCATATGAGTATTTACGTAAAATATTAAATATTCATTATATATTAATTTTATTCAAATGTTTTATTGATGGAAGCAACAAAAGTCGCTCAAAATGACGCCTCCACAAATAACAAATGAACAAGAAAAGGGCCAAAGAAGAAGAGAATCATAACAAAATTCCGGTAATTATTTATAATACATATTCTATATATTTTTCTCGCATGCATAAACACGAATAATTGCTCGCATTGACAAAAAAATTTAATTTAAACCAATTCTATACTAAATAACTTTTGTATAAATTGTAAATGCATATGCATGTAATCAATGTTATTATTCATTTATTTTATAATTATTCAGAGCAAGTTGAAGGTAGTGTACCTAATGCTCCCGACACGGACAATAGATCGAGGAACAAAAGTATAACCACTAGTGAAGTGCAAGGTAATTATTATATTTAATTAGTTGTCGCCTTATTCAACATTTATTATCGATATATTTATAATTAATGATAACTCATAAATAAAATATTTTCGTATAAGATACCGATTTGTTGTGGTTAAACGAAAAATTAACTCGATCGAAGTGGGGAAGAATGTCGTCTCGTAAGGTAATTTACATGATATGTAGATAAATATGATAATAAATTGATTTGTGCACATGAATATATATTATTCTTTGTGTGATATAATCAAATACAAATATATGGTTAATTCAATCGAAAATGTTGTTGTGTTGCCGATTATACCCAAGAAAAAACAATCATCAAAGAAAAAGGTTGATATTGTACAAGGTGTTATTTATATTCATAAATAAATAAATTATTTGTAATTGATTTAATATGTTTTGTTGGAATTGTTTAATTTTATTATGTATTGACATAATAGGAGATACCGAGTATTCTTGTCAACCGAAACTTCCAAAAAGATGTAGGACAAAACAAATTGACGATGATGATTTTGTTGAACATGGAAAAGTCAGCTATTACAATGCCAGCACGACGGTAGACGAGGAAGACGAGTAAGAATAATGTTTTGGACGATGAAATAGATTTGATACGCCAAGATTGAAGACACGATCGACACCAACAAATTTCACAAGTTGTCCGGGTGAGCTTAATGATGCCGTATGATGTCGTTAAAGAAACGGATTGGCATAATTTGATCCGAAAATAAGAGGTATACCCGGACATCTATGTTATTGGTTTTAGATCATTTCAATCCACCTAAAAGTGAACTAGAAATGGCGACGGAGTAGTGTGAAAATAACGGAGCATGACGTTATAGGGTATTTGATTTCCACGGGAACCAAAGATATTGTTATTTTTGAACGAATCGCAACTAATGATCTTTTCGAACAAAGGAGATCATTTTTGGAGACCAGAGGGAGGAATAAAGATTCGCCACGATCATCAACAATGGCGGGAGTGTAGATGGGGACGTGGTTTAAGAGACACTTCATGATTGCTCTGCTTTCACGATGGAGAGTACTTGCAATGTTATGCTTCACACTCACATCATGGGATGTTCGAGGATATCCACGCTTAGACATGTTGGAATTGGTCAAAGTATATTCTTCAATCATTAGTGGATCACACAAGATCATGGGCAAACAAGACACTAATGTTTGTAGGCCCTACAATCGCTTCTAGCGGTAATGTCTTGTTATTTTTATATAATTAATACGCATATATATTTCAGTTTATTAAATTGTCAACATGATTTTAATGTCGATTTTGTGCAATTTTTCTATGTCGATGTATGAGATAAATAGGAAACCGTAACATAGATTGTTCCTGTTCACCAACCGACCCCAAACTCTAAGAGAACGACAAAAGAGAGCTTGAGGATGGTTATTTTGGTGGATCATGTGCAATCCAATAGATATACCTAAAGATGAATTTGTTGTAGAATGAGTTGATTGTAAATCACTAAGACATGAGTTAAGAGTTAGCACACTTGGTCGATAATAATAAAGAGACATCGATATTGCGCTAGGATAGAAAATTTGAAAAAAGATTGAGGATGCACCAATATCCGAAAGAAAGAAAAAGGACTTCAATGACAAGGGCGTCATGCATGAAGATACTAGGTATCAAAATTGATTTTATCACGCCAAGATCCGCAAGAACACACCTAATGTCCCATTAGAAGAAGATGCATTCTTCTGCTGTGATGACGTCGAATCATTGATAGGTATAATGAGCCTGCACGCTAAAGAACAAGTCCCTTGATATACCGAAGTTTGACTTAGCTTGACACAAGACTTCAAAATGCAGACGATTGATACCGAAAGGAGAATATTGATGATGGACATCGTATGCACAAAATAATTTACATATTTTATATTGCCAAATATATTCTTTTTCAAAACTACGTTGTTAATTCATATGGAAACTCTTGTATTTTGTATATATAGAGTGTTCCATCCACAAAATCGCAAAGTTGACCAAATCAAAACCAGTGGAAAACAAGGAGTTATAAGGTAAATACAATTTATGTTTCATATATCTTAACAATTGATGTATAAATGTTTTAATCAAAATTATTATGTTTATGTTGTTATGTATTTCAAACAAAGCAAAAGGGATTGTGGAACATACATCGTTATCTGATCGCCAAGATGCTTCATTCAAAACGGGATTTTCCGGAGATAAGGAACATCAAATGGTGGTGAGTTTAAACAAATTTTTGACTTCATATGTTTGTACGATTCCGATATGCATTTAATATACTAGTATATGCATATAATAATATAATTTATGCATGTTCATATGTTTGATTATTTAGTGGTTACATATTTATTTTCGGATATTCATTAGATATAGTTTGATATGCATATAACAATATTATTTATGCGATAACATCGCGAATATATAACCTTATCGATATGCATAGATAACAATATTACTTATGCATGTTATAAAATAATGTTATTATTTTTATGTTGTTCGTGATTCAATGAAATTGTGTTAGCCGCTTTCATATATATAATCGATATATAAAGTCGACATTAATATGCTTGTTTGAATAAAATGTGTTTGTTTTATGTTTGATCGCAAGACGCTTTAATTCAAAAAAGAAGGAGTTTTGAGACAAGGAACAACATATGGTGGTGAGTGTAATATTTTTAATGACAATAACACTTGCAAACATGTGAATTGATTGACATTTAATGTCGACTTCATATGTCTAAATGCTTTTGGATATGCAATAAATATATTGTATATGCATAGAAAATGTTGTTTATGCATGTTGATATAAAAATTATGTTATGTTTATATTGTTCATGATTCGAATAATTGTGTTAGCGCTTCATATAAATAATCGACTTATTGTTGACCAAAATAGCGCGTGAGTAAAATGTGTTTGTTATAAGTTTGATTATTCCGTTGTTATAAATGTTTTTCCAAGATATGCATTTAAGTTTTCAGATATGCATATAAAATTTCAATTTTATTATTTTATCATACATATATGTGTCAAAAAATTCAGCTTTTAATATTTTATCATACATATTTTACATGCATGAGATAACATTTAATATCGACTTCATATGCCTACATGCTTCGGATATGTATTTAATGTATCGGTATATGCATATAACAATATTGTTTATGCATGTTGATATACAAATTATGTTATTATTTTATATTGTTCATTATTCCGCTTATGTTAGCCATTTCTCCTATAGATAATCGATTTTCATAAAACTGTGTTTGTTATAAGTTTGATTATTCCGTTATTATATATGTTTTTCCAAAGATCATTTAAATTTCGATATGCATATAATAATTTATTTAGGCATGTTATATCATTAATTATTTACTTACTGGATATGTTAAAAAATATGTTATAATAACTAAGTATTTTCTAGATAAGGAACATCAAATGTTGGTGAGTTTAAACAAATTTTAATGACTTCATATCTTAGTACACATGATATGCATTCAATATATTAGTATATGCATATAAGAATATTATTTATTCTTATATGGTAGCCGCTTTCATATATATAACTGATATATAAAGTTGACATTAATATGCTTGTTTGAATAAATTGTGTTTGTTTTATGTTTGATCACAAGATGCTTTAATTCAAAAGGAAGGAGTTTCGAGACAAGGAACAATATATGGTGGTGAGTGTAATTATATTTTTAATGACAATAACACTTGCAAACATATGAATTGGTATTAACATTTAATGTCGACTTTATATGTCTACATACTTTTAGATATGCAATAAATATATTGGTATATGCATAGAAAATGTTGTTTATGCATGTTGTATGTCATATATGCATTAAAAACTTATTTAGGCATATATCGTTATATGCATATTAAAAACTTATTTAGCATATACCATTATTAATATATTACCCGCTGATATGCATAAATAACTATATTAATTATTCATCTTGTTATAAAAATATGTTATTTTCATACATATTTGTACATGCAGATGAAAGACACGCTCACGGCAAGGCAGAGGCAAATTTGAAGGGACCCGTGTATCGAATTTGGTAAAGAGAAGATATTCTAGGAGGTAAGAAATAGTAGTTCAATTGGTTGTAATTATTAACAATCTTAAATACTAGGTGACAAAAAAAAACAATGGTTGTTCCAAAAGACTTGTATCACCGTGATTGGAACAGATGTCTTCTAAATATGAAACTCTAGTATTTTTGATGCATTAATATGGTATAACAACTACTTATTAACATATTTGATTATTATTATATATTATATTGTGATTTTTTATGAAGCATGATAAGTAAGAACGCCATGAGAATGCCCCTAAAGAAGTTGATGCTAAACCGTTAAAACTACGCTCTCCATTTATACAACAGAAATTAGTACATCTAAATGCTAATGAAATCAGAGAAGGAACTTGCATTGTATGCAATGTACAAAATGGAATATGAGAGTATGACTTCCTTTACAAATCATTATCTACTTACGCTTATTTCAATGTAACTTACTATGTTATGATTTTTTGTGAGAGGAGTTATGTTTACGTATGAACTTAGAGCTAAGGAGATTTGATATGTACTCTATGAGGACCGGTCAAACTCTGTGGATTTTTAGTGAATGCACGGCAATATTGCCGAATGATGAGAGCAATTATGTCGATTCTTCACCACCCGTTACTTTGCTACTACTAGCATCTATGTGTTAAAAAGCATAAATTATTACTTTGTTATATATATATATATATATATATATATATATATATATATACCATATTTGATTTATTTTAGTAATATAATCTATAAATGTTGTTGAATGTATTGTCTTTATTACTTAGTTGGAAGCAATTAGAGAGGGACCTATGAATATCGAAAAGATGTATTCTTTAGTTTAATAGATGATTGTACAACACAATCATTGGGTGTTATTGATATGCACGTTTATGTATTGAAATAGTTATCCTAATTAATTTTGTTAGCTTTTTTTCCATTTTTGAAGAACCATTAGGCACAGAAGAAAATAATGTTTGTACTTGATAGCACCGACATTGCTCGCTTATAATGATCAAGTATGAAATCAGACAAGCTTACATAAATATATTTAAGTCTTTGAGTATATATATATATATATATATATATATATATATATATATATACTAATAATTTGAAATTGTGTTCTTCTATATTTTATATTTTTGATATATAAACTTTGTTCAACATGTACAAATGCTATCCGAATATCCGCCTATAGGACGTAATACAATAAACCGTAATTGTGGAAAATATGAAGGGTTGTTACCATGAATTGGCCGACCATGAGCACAATCGAGCACGGTGTTTATCTATCGAGACATATGGAAACATTCAGGAGACGTTCACCTAGTTGAAGTGTGGATTCACAAGATCACCTACACGACTACTTATGCGCTATGCCGTGAGGTATTGTGCGGTATTCTAACTCAAGATTAATGCCATGAATATCGATGTCTGTCACGCTACTATCGCGAGATGTGTACGGATAAGAGTCAATGCGCATCTAGTTCTTCTGGTTGATAAAACCATTTTTTTCCAACATAGATATTGCTCTTATTCCACGCAAATTTGGGAATTTGTTTTTGTCAAGATGCTATTATATCAAACATTTTGAATCTATATTATTTGAGAACTATTGTTAGTTAACACTGCCTATTGTAGTTTTTCAAATTTTATTACAATTTAATATTTGTGAATATTATCAATATTGAAAAATTAATTCTACAAAATAACGATGATTTGTATATGAAACAGTTTAACACTATATAATTAAGTTGTTTGATGATATCAATCAGAAGTTGAATACATTTATCATCGTGATATTACTATTTATTTAATTTATTATCTATAACGTCCATGTTGAATAATGAATATTAATATAATGATAATTATTAAATATATTAATTATATGCATTTAATCGTTAATGATATATTTAAAATTGAAAACACGCAACTACATACTAAAATTAAAATAAATAATCATTAATCAACTTTGTCAATAAAATTACTAATTAAAAAGTCTAATATAAATGTTTAGAAAATATAATGATTATAATACAAATATATAATAGTGGCAACAAATTTTATTACAAAATAACATGTTCACTTCAAATACATCTACAAATAAGACGATCTACGCCTAAAAGTGTAATGAATAATAAACAATTGATAACAATCAATACTTGATATATAATCAATAATACCATCTAATAAAACCCGATGTGTATATAAACATATTAGTAATGAATTAATACAATAATTATGTGCACCGTATGAATTAAAAAATCATCTTTAAAATAAACAAATGACAACATAAAATGAATATTACATAATCAAGATTCAAATTTGTTAATCAGAACAAAACAAAATAAAAAAATATAATATAAATCAGTATGAACAATATCAATGTTAAAATTTAATGACCGATCCACATTACATCAATTTGGGCAATTCTAGAATCATGGTATCCAACCTCATTATTTACGGCATTTTCTCTTTGTTTTCTCGTAATTTTCCATAGTCTCGTTTATGTTCGACTTCAATCTACGCCCACCGCGTCCACTTCCCTTTGTTTTCAAACATCCGGAGATAGAACATCTACATCCGTAGGTATTGACATACCATAATAATCCTCGAACCTCTCTTTGTCGCGAAGGTATAAAGGATTACCCAACTTCAATACTTTTCTCGTAATACTCTTCAAATCAAGAATAAACTATCCTTGAGATCACTATTCCCATCAACATGTCCAATCATCTTCGATACATCGCAAACAAATAATTGCTACCATTTGAGACCTTGGAAAAATTATGGATCGCCAAATTTGCATGAGTCTTCATCCACCGCTTGATATACTTTTCGTGAATAGCATTCATTTTGAGAGCTTGAACACAAAGAATAAATGTCTCGCAAATTAATCCTTTTCACAAACAACTTATATGAACAATCAAATTCTTCACCAGATGTAGACATACAATGAATATGCCATCGATCCGCTATCCACCTCAAACTTCCACATCATCATCTCTCGACATATCGTGTATTACACATCTTCTATCCGCAAGAACAATCTCACATCGTACATCGAAAAATCTTATTCAGATATGTAGACGCCGATGTTGCTCGAATTCAAGATCGATTTCATTTCAGATAATGAGTTTGGTCAAGAAACGACATCTCATCATACCCACATCGCTGAGCATCCATCGATTGTTGAAATGTAAATACAAATCAACAAGATTGGATTCACTATTAGCGAATGCATCAAAAAACTATTCGACTTTACGAAGATGTTGTCCAAATAAGCCACTCATACTTATGTCACGTAAAGTATGCAGTATCCGTAAAGATTACATTATACATCTCACCAAACCATTTATGACCAATCGATCATATTTTTCCATTACTTGTTGCCACTTTTATCAAACATGATGGTTCATCCAAATCTGCATACAACATCATCAAAATCTTGTTTAAATTCAAGATTATCTCTCAACGATATAGGTAACTTCTACAACCTTCATCATGATATGCCACATACAAAATCTATGGGAAGTTTCAGCCACATGTTCCCAATAGCTACCTTTAATGTCGGATCTTGGTCCGTTATTATAACATTAGACATGTACCCACGCATTCACCGAATTTTGACAATACCCATGAATACGATCAATATCCTCATGTGATATAATTGTCGCACTAAATGTAACACATCTACCGTAATTATCCCACCAAGAATGGAGTGAATATCTTTTGTACCGAAATTATAAAATCAATGAAATCATACAAAAGTAAATTATGTAGTAAATACTAAAGTAACTTTATCAGATGTGAAAATAAAAGCAACTACATAAACCGATAATTCCATCCGTCAAAATATTGATGTTGTTTTCTTTATGCATAGCTTTAGCGTAATAATGCATATCTAAAATTAATAAATGTAAGTATAACATAATCAAATTTTATGAATAAATTTTATGATAGAGCTCAGATTATACTCAAATATTATAACATAAATATCCGATAAAAATACAACATCATGCATATATATCTTACGAAATGCATAAGAAAAAATACATATGTCGATATTTCAAAATTGAATCTAACGAATAAGTAAAACGTAAATGTAATGTTAATACAATTCACATTAGACTAACATACACACTTTTAAAATTTTATAATTTATAATATATTTAATATAACATAATATAAAAAATATATAAATTAATTTTAAATACTTTAGTGACAATAACATAAAAATGAATAAACCCTCACGATACGAGCATCAAATGATACAAAGATCACCGAAAACTCTGAAATTTTTATCAGTAGAATCACCGAATAAACGATAAGTTTGTCGAGGTCGTCAACATCGTGGGAAAAGAAGAATCCATGACAATTATCACGCTTCCATTTGAAGTTGTCCAACAACATCCGTAAGGCCAACACCGCGATGAAATTCTCAAATCACGCTTGTAGTTCTCAAGTCAACTATAGTACAACCAACGCCTTTATAATTACCAACAATCTCTCGAACATTCGAAAACTCTTACTGACCAATATTAGCTTTAATACCCTTCTCAATAAATATTTGACATATAATCAACCTTGCGATTGGTCTTCATTAAATGACGATATGCATCCGGGACCATAGGACGGTGTGACCTCAATATTGTGAATTTTATGACCAACTCCATTCATACTTCAAAACTAAACGGCCATACATCCAACCCTACTGACAAACGTACACGCTTTGTTTGTTTGTACATTCATCCGAATCAAGTTGATGTTTTTAGTACCTTCACGCACATAGAATGAACCTAAACAACACCATCGAGTTGTTCTCGATCGCTTTACCGGCTTTTACGCTGCTTCAAAACCACACGAATCGCATAAGCATCATAAAATTTCTCACCTTCATAATTTCAAAAGCCACCAATTTTGGCTAAGTACATCACACAAAACGGGAATACCCAATCATCTGATTGAATAACATCCACATCGCTTTCTAAAATCGTATGCATTCGTAAATACAAGAATCTGATTAACATGTTTATGCATACTTTTATCATTTATATGCATAAAAATATTTAAATTTGCATAATACAACAGAACGTAAAATTCAAATTAATCATTCAATCGTAATCGTAATCGTAATCATATTCAAATTCATTTCATTCGATCATCCGTAAGATGTATATAAACGTAATTCACATTCCAATATACTAGAGTAACATATCGAACATCTAAATGGATGGAAAAATGATGAAACAGCATCTAATAACCGATAAACATATCTAAACATGAAATATTAATATGAAATCGAAAAATTTTTAAATGAATATGTAATATATGGGCATTATGCTTAATTTCAGACAATCCATGGATATGAAATCGATTTCAACAACAAAATAGAATTCAAAACATTACATTCAATGGAATCAACTACAATATAAGCATCGCAGATAATACATGTATACTCCATGAAGATGAAACCGTTTCCAAATAATTGTAATTCAATATCGCTCATTCCATGGATATGAAAAGATAAATATAATTATCGATTTGATGAATATATCAAATCAAAGACGGAATCACAAAAGATAATCATGATTAACTAATGTAATCGCATGATTATAGATACATTAAATAACCGGAACTTTGATATTACATTATTAACCTTTCGCTCATATTAATTGAAATAAAACGGCTACATAAAGTCTAATCTATACTGCTCAATGCAATAAGATCTATGGTTGATATTAGTTCTCATTTCTCAAAAATATATGAGTTCTCATTTGATCCAATACTTATATATATATATATATATATATATATATATATATATATATATATATATATATATATATATATATATATTATTTTTATTATAATTAAATACCTAACCCCAACTTAAAACTCTTCAATTTCTTTTTCAAATTCTTCCAAAACAAATATGCTCCCAATTTCTTCAAATTCCCCAATTATATATCAATCGACATTCACTTCGGCTCCGCCACTTACACCACCGACGATCGAGTTATTTGTTGTTTCCTACTTTATAGAAATTTATAACTAACGCCTTCCAATATAGTGATAATTGTATAAATTTTAAATAATTATTATAGTATTATTGTGTATTTAGATTATTGGTGTTATGTTAATTATAATTGATTTAGAATTTATTTTAAACGAAACATATTGATCCTGATCTGCACCTTGACCCCTGGATTTTATTGATCCGAATCTGATCTAATTTTTGATCCAATTGATCCTGAATCAATCCCACCAAAACAAAAATATCTGATCCGAATTCAGACCACCGATCCGATCCGATCCCACCAATTGCCATCCCTAGTGGTAAATGAAACCGCCTATATAAATACCCGGATTTTGAAAGCGTATCTGAAGAATACTGTCCTGGCCCCACGTGACACTTTTTCAGCTTCTCGAATTTAATCGGGGATGTCAACAACATACATATGAAAAGTTATTTGATTCTAGATTTTAAATTATTTTATTTGGTTGAATATATATGAAACAAGAAAAGTAAAAGAATGATAAAACAAGAAAAGTTGGGACCAATATTTCAGTATTCTTATTTTCAACTCCAACTTAGATATTATTTTCTCAATATCTAAAGTTTGAATCTTACGTTGAGAATATGAGAAATTAAAAGATGTATCTTCTCTGTCTTCATCAATGCCTCTATTCATGGGGGTCTCAAAACTGCTTCATCTAACGTCCCTCCTCCTGATTTAATTTTTCCTTAAATCATATTTTATGTGAGCTTTTTGATGACATAAAATCCTAGTTCTGCAACTTTGTTCGGCTTGGCATTCTTCGCAGAACATTCTGTAAAGTATGTTGATGGGTTGACACCGGTTCGATCGTAATCGATCGATACGATAACGCATACGAACCTATGCCAAACACTAATACGATCGCCATGATCCGTCTGACACAAACGCATCGATACGATTGATACATACCTAACACGACATCGATTTTTTCGCTGATACAACACGATAACGTATATTACCTAAACAACAAATTCAAATCAAAATTAGAAAATAAATTAATAAAAAATAAAATATATAATATAATTAAATTAATATTAAATATATTAAATATTATCGAATTACATAAAGCAACACGATCCAAAGACGAATACGAACTGCAACATTTAAAATTATCGCATATACCTAACACGACAATGATCCGATATTAAATTATCATATCCTTATCTGTCGAACGATAGCACAACACTAACTCGTTAATTTCGCGCGTCAGCTGCTCAAAATTGTCACCATACTTAACACGGTCAGCTTTGTGGTGGGTATAGAACAACTAAACTTTTATTTCAAAAAAAAAGAACAACTAAACTTTCATTTATTTTTTAAATCTTATTTGTTCTACATATTTTGTTCTCCTCAAAAGTTCCAAACAATACGGCTTTAAATGCGGAAATTTCCATCATAAAAAAAGGGTATCCGTCTTAATCCTATATAATGGATTAACGATGGAAATCCTCCATCGGGTTATCCCATCATTGTGAGATGATTCATTGACGATTTTTCCATATTTGATTTACCTACAGACACAACGATGGAATATTCCGTTATTTATAAAGGATGATTAATTGGTGAATATTCCGCGGATTAACGGCCGAGGTCATCGTCGTTAATCAACGGAACTGTATTTGTCGTTAATTACAGTGTTTGACCGTTGACTTTAATTGCGGACCTTCCGTCGCTAATTTTGTTTTTTTTATATATTTTAATTACATTTTCCAAACTTGTTTAGTATTGCAACATACATATAAAACGATTCATCTCATGCATTCCATCAAAACAATATAAACAACTAACGACAATTATTTGATTAAACTAAAAATCAAACATAAATAAAATGCAAATCATATATCACTAATACATAAAGGACGGTTGGTGTAGGAATGAACGAGAATTGAATTCGCCATTGCCCATTCCCATTCTACTACTTAGAAGATTTACGCCGTGAATCACCATTTCCGCGAACGCTTATTACACAATACGAGATACTATTCCTCTCTCCCATATAGATACTATTACCATGAATATGGATTAACCAAATTTATTTATTTATTCAAATTTTTTTTTTTTTTATCTAGTAAAATTAATAATAATAATAATAATAATAATATTTATGATAATAAATAAATAGTAGTTATTAATAATAAATAATTTAATATAATAATAGTGATAAAATATAGTTATTAATAATATTAATATAATAAATAATAATAAATACAATAAATAATTATATTAAAATAATAATATTATTGATAAACATAATAATAATAATAATAATACTAATAATAATAATAAATACTATTAGAAATTAATAATAATATTGACATAAAATAATAATTAATACCAATAAAGATTATATTAAAATATTATTATTAATTAATTAATTATGATAATAAATAAATAGTAGTTATTAATAATAAATAATTATAATATAATAATAGTGATAAAAATTATAGTAATTAATAATATTAATATAATAAATAATAATCAATATAATAAATAATTATATTATTATTAATTAATTAATTATGATAATAAATAAATAGTAGTTATTAATAATAAATAATTATAATATAATAATAGTGATAAAAATTATAGTAATTAATAATATTAATATAATAAATAATAATTAATACAATAAATAATTATATAATAATAATAATAATAATAATAATAATAATAAATACTAGTAATAATATTATTAATATTCCTAAGTAATAATATTAAAATAATATTCCTAAGTAATTATATTAGAATAATTAATTAATAATAATAGTAATAATATTCCTAAGTAATAATACTAATTATTATTTAGTAATAATTAATTATTATTATTGATATTATTATTATTATTATTATTATTATTATTATTATTATTATTATTATTATTAATTAGTAATAATATTCCTAAATATTAATACTAATTATTATTGTTGTTATTATTATTATTATTATTATTATATAATAACATAAATTATAAAATCAAAATTATTTTATTTGTTTTATTTCATTCATATTCGCTCATTCATGTATATACCACCATAAGAATCACATATTTCATTCAATTCCATTCCTATCATCATTCCATTCTAAAGTTCATTCCATTCCTATACAATTTCATTCTCGCATCAACCATCACCATAGTAGTTATATGTAGTACAAATATCTAACCTAACTCATCTAACCAAGACTAACCAAGAATTGTCGGTCATCATCTTGATTAATAATTTTGGGATCATTCAAAACATCTTAATTGATATATTCAAAATCCAACATTAACTTGCCTGAGATGCCAAAACTCATTCTCAAGATCTATTCGAAAATTATAAGTCTTGTTAGCATGAGAACATTGAGCAATGTTCGTGAACGAGCAATCAGCCATCAGAAGACAATGAAAAATTATCAAAGCATCAACATAATAGTTTATTTCATTTCTTTTGAAAATGAACCATTACAACATCAATATGATACGCCTTGATTAGATGGCAATGGATCGATCTCGACCGATCCGCCAGTCCGATCCGATTTTTTTGTTTTGGTCCGGATCCGTCCGCATCCATTGGAT
Source organism: Salvia rosmarinus (assembly GCA_036937905.1). Taxonomy (NCBI): domain Eukaryota; kingdom Viridiplantae; phylum Streptophyta; class Magnoliopsida; order Lamiales; family Lamiaceae; genus Salvia; species Salvia rosmarinus. The sequence continues at coordinate 42,538 of JAODLM010000607.1, forward strand.
CCAAAAATTAGATTCGATCCATAAGATCCACAGGTCCGTGGTCTAGACCCATCCATATGTTTTCGCCTAAAATAAATTCTAAATCAATTATAATTCACAAGAACACCATAATAATCTAAATACACAATAATGCTATAATAATTATTTATAATTTCTACAATTATCACTATATTGAAGACGTTAGTTACAAATTTACTATAAAATAGAAACAACAAATAACTCGATCAATGTCATAAGTGGCGTGGACCGTGAATATCGATTGATACATAATTGAGTATTTGAAATGAAATTTTGAGCATATTTGTTTTATAGAATTTGAAAGAAAATTGAAGACTTTTAAGTTTGAGTTATATATTTAATTATAATAAAAATATATATATATATATATATATATATATATATATATATATATAGTGAGGTTAACGTGAGAACCATTTTTATCAGGAGAACGAGAAACAAAAACTGAATTCACAAGGAAAGTTGATGAATCCGTAGAAAATTAATGAATCCAAAATAGAATTTTCGTCCTCATGGATTCAACCCGGTGAAAATTTCAATTTCAATTCATTAACTTTCAACTGGATTCATCAACTTTCATAACTAATTCATTTGTTCTTAGTTTTTGTGATAAGAATGGTTCTTATTCAACTAAACTCTATATATATATATATATATATATATATATAAAAAAACTAAATGGATCTGCTGGTCTGATCCGACCGGATCCGGTCTCAAAACTAAATCCCGCATCCGCATCCGAATATGGAAATAGGATCCGATCCCATCCGATCCATCGGGTCCATTTTTGAGGATCCGATCCTAAAATGGATCCGGATCCACTGATCCGACTAGGTTCGAGATCCATCGCCATCTCTCCCTTGATTGTCGAGCTAATAGAGTACGGGTATTAGGTTTGAGATATTTTGAGCTCAAAATTTCGACTTATAATTATTTTCGATTAATCGCGTAAAATATATAAACTTTAATGCCCTCCGTCCCCCATATTCCTTCCTAGTTTCCTTTTTGGGACGCCCCAATCTTTCTATCTATTTATGGAAATTATCTTTCCAACTTTACCTCAATAATATTCTTTATTTACATCTTTACCACCCATGGCCCACCACTATTTCTCTTTTCTACCTCAACAACCTATTTATTTACACTTTTTACCCATGGCCCACCACTAACTAATTTAATATTACATTAATGGGACCCATATTCCACTCACAATATACTCAAAACTTTTATTAAAACTCGCACCCAAGATTCCTAGGAATGAATAGTGACTTTTAGGAGTATAATTTTGATTTATGTCATAAACTTTAAAATTTGAGTGATAATACATAAACTTCGCTTGTTCGATTTTTTGATAAAATTGATTCTCCTAAATCAAAATGAGTTATCAAATTGTAATGACATCACAATCAAAATAACATCATTTCAACAATGATATTTTGATCGACATGTAAAATAAAAATAAAAATACTTCCACATCCTCTCTCTCTCTCCATCTCCTCGCCCCCACCATTCTCCCCATCATCTATCTCTCTCCATCTCCTCCGTAGACGCCGACAACATCCATCATTTTATGTTCGGCGAGGTCCGATAGAGGTGTCCGACAATGACGGCGCGATCCACCACCGTGGCGACGATAAGGCCGAGGATGGAGAGCGCACCACGACGTGGATCTCGCTTGTGCTTCTACCGATGCCGCACGAGGAGGCACATGGGACTCTACTGTAGAGATACGACGCATGCAACAACGAGGATTAGGATAGATAGATAGACTTTCAATTTCTGTGTAGGAGATCTTATGTGTGAGCTTATAGAGACGCACTACAAGAAAGTTGATTTTTATACATGAAAATGTGTCGCTAATATTTGTTTTAATGTCGCAAAATTAACTCATTTTTTCAAATACTTTATATTGTGTAGAAAAAGTCTTGTAGCATTTTTACTACACTATTTTGTATTTATGTCGCAACATATACACTCGCGCATCGAAACCTAATTGTCGATAAAATTCACGACATATTACGTGATTTTTAGATATAGTACGATGTTAGTTTTGCGCATATTTAATGACATTAGCCGAATTGATGCATCCTAATTTGACACTAGCTTGTGACATTATTATCAATTGTAGTATAATTTTACAACATTGTTTCCATTAATTGCAACATATACATCATTTTGTGCATCACTAAATTAATTATCGCCCTGAATTTAGGCATATGACGGCCATCCGTGAAAGTGGTATATGTTAGTTTATGCTACATTACATGATACATAAATGTAAAATTTTTATTGTTGTATTTCCTTACAACACATTTTAATTAGACGTTTGAACGACCGGCCCTGATTGACGATCACCACGACCAACACGGTCTTTTCAAGATGCTTTGTCTTACTCACACACCCCGAAAACTTCCTGGGGTCACCCATCCCACAATTGCTCCAAGCCAAGCACGCTAACTTTAGAGTTTTTATGAGACGGATCAAAAGAAGACATCTTGTTGGTACGAGTAGACATATCAAACTTTAAGCTCTCATCAAATATGCACCATACCCACATATTCTCAAATCCTCTCATTCTCGTGCTTGATTCATTCATGTACCTCCGCTTGAAGTCTTAATCGAGCCGCCTCGTCCATGCCTCCATCGCGATCACTCCGCATTTCCGGACGTCACATGCCCACTCGCCCGCTGTTCGCCCCCGAACCACACCGCATCGGGAGTGTTCGCCTCGATACCATCCGTAACGATCCGCCTTGATCGACCCGACCCCATGCATCAACACGAGTCTTTTCAGGTTTGTCCTCACCACACACCCATGAGAAAACTTCCCAAGTGGTAACCCATCCCACAATTGCTCCAAGCAAGCACACCTAATTTTAGAGTTTTTATGAGACGGACTCTAAAAGAAGATGATCTTGTGGATGAGAAGACATATCAAATCCAAGCTCTCCTCAAATATGCGCCATACCTACATATTGTCGAAATCCTTCTCATTCCTGGTGCTGATTCATTCATGTACCCCTCTACTGAAGTCTTAATCGAGTCGCTTTATCAATGCCTCCGCACCGATGATCACTCCGCATTTCTACCCTAGAGGCCACATGGTTAATGTCATATTTTCTTTTGTGACAAATATATTGTATATTAAACTAATAATACATCGACATAACTGTGTTAAATTATTATTATTATTATTATTATTATTATTATTATTATTATTATTATTATTATTATTATTATTATTATTATTATTATTATTATTATTATTATTTATTTGTAACATTTGAATTTTTATCAACGTATACAATTCATATTTGATTATTTAAATATTTTGAATGAATAATTAGCAAGTGTTTAAATAAACTATAGCAAATTTTGAGACATAAAATGAGTGTCACTACGGATATGTGTCACTAACCTATGACACAATATTAGATGGCACATAACCTATATAAATATACAAAATCGAATGCAACAATATTCTAAATATGTGATATAATTATGATATTTTATTGAGGTGTTGCAAATAAATTGTCGAATTTTAAGACATCAAATGAGTCTCGATATGTGTCACTAAATTATGACACAATATGTAGACGACGCACAATCGACGTGAATATACAACACTAGATGCAACACTATTCTAAATATGTGATATAATTATGATATTTTTGGAGATGTTAGATAAATTATCGTAATTTTGAGACATCAAAACGAGTGTTGCATTTTGTCACTAAACTACGCTAATAATATTTAAACGACGCACAAATGACATAAATATGACACTAAAAGCATAAGTGTGATAATTTTATGGCACATACATGTAATGTCGCATGTGTATGTCTAACAAGTCTATTTTGTTGTGATGAGAGGATAGAGAGGGAAGCCACGATCTTGGGCACGATCTCGATTTGATGAGAGTTGGAGATTTGATGGAGAGAGTTGAGGAGATCTCGATTTCTCGATGCGGCATTGAGCCCTTATTCAACCATGGAAGGTCTACTTTGTTACCTGCGTGAATAGGGAAGGATGGAGAGAGACGATGAGAGTGCCTCTGTTCACCTATGAAAGGTCTACTTTTGTCAGGGGAAGTGCCTCCCATGGAAGGTCTACTTTGTTGTCGGGGTGAATATGGATATTAGAGAGATGAGAGAGAGTGAGATGGAAGATGAGTGAATCCAATTGCTTTTAATTATTTTTAATTATATATGTTGAGTTTTAACTCTATTTTCTTCCCTAGTTTTATGTATTTATTTTGATCTTCTTCACGGTTTGTGTAGGTTGAAATGGTCTATGCAATCTCCCATGTTAATTGGGTAAAAGACGGAGATAAAAGTCGAAATGCTCCTAAAAACATGGAATGGTTGAAGTAGAGTGAATGTATTAGTCATCAAGTACGTGTTTAGATAGCTAGGTTAGTTCTATTTTAAAGGAACTACTTTTACCAAGTCCATGAACGCTTGCAGCCCACTCCAAGTCACGGGCCACGTCGAGATGAGCTTGGAGATCAAGAAATGCTTCTCCTATAAATACTTGAAGAGTCGATACTGAAAGTCGTGGAGAAATAGCTATTTGTATGCGAATGTTGTTTTCAGGTTGATAACATTGTCTGTAACACTTGTCGCTTTTGTAAAGCTCTCAACTGCTCGAGCGTTGTTTTGTGAGAGATAGCTTTTAGTGTGAGAGTTTCTTTATTATCATCTCGGTCTTGTTAATGATATATTATTTTGTAGAATACCTCATTTAGTGATTTATCATAAGATCTATAGGTCGATTTAACAACCCGTAGAAGAATTTCTTCGTGTCTTCCATTTTAACTCAACGATATTTACTATGTGCCCGTGCTTGAAACATTGAGAACATCACAGTAGATCCAAACGAGCCAAACACTTTCATTTGGTATCGAGCCTCTCGATAAACCGAGGTGTCCTCGACAGCTAGCGCAATAGCTTGTCTCAAGATGGATCCCAACAACGCAGCCAAGAACCTCCGCTGATGGATCAACTACTCATATTGAAGACGAAAGTCCGCTCGATGATCAAGTCTATAGAAGAAGAGCATGGCATCCGTGGAAATGGGTGGTCCGCTCCAAAAGTCACCATGAGCATGGTGATGTTACCCGATATCATCAAACCAATGGACAAGAGAACAAGAAGCAGCCACTGATAGAGCCCAAATACCATCTATGCTCTCGTGGATATGAATATATTCAAGCCGGTGAAGAACAACAGATGTGCCAAAGATGCGGACGCTTCAACGCTATTGTGAAGGAGATTCAACATCAAAGAATCACGCCTTCGCATACTCACCACCGATTCGAGAACATGAAGATGGAAGAAAGCGAGACATCGATAGTTACATCAAGAGGATCATGGACATTGTAAATGAATGCCAAGATCTCGTGACGCCATCAAGAACAAAGTATTGGTGTCCAAAGCCCTAAGAACGCACAAGGTTTGATATGAAGGTCATCGCTATCAAACATCGATGACAAGAGTGCAATTGATTTTACGGATCTCATGAACACGCCAAAACATATGAGATGAATTTTGAGGAAAAAGGCACGCTCAACAAGAAAGTGATGGCGTTTCATCGCTGGAGCGCCATCAAGCAGGTAATAGAGATAAAGGAAGTTGATGATGATGACGAGCTCCAAGAAATCGATTTTGAGATGATGTTGCCTAATCACAAGAAAGTTCAACAACACAAGAGAAAGATGGGCTAAGGAAAACAAACAGATCCACCAAGAATTGAATATCAACCACCATGAGGAATGAGTACACCTCCAAAGCCCATCCGAAGGTGTTTTCAACGAAGCTTTCTGTGTATGACTCATCCAATATTGATAATGTTCAATGTCGTGAATGCAGGGATTTGGTCACTATGCAACCGCAGCAACATCGTTGGAAAGAGGAAAACCTACTGGGTTTCGGAGTGACGTAGGTCAATTCTTCAAGGCATGGACAAATCGACGGAGAAAAAAGATGTTTCTCCGATGTTGGCACAACATTGTACACAACTTATGTAGAAAACTCTATCCGAGGATGAGCTTTATGATGAGATGTTTGATCCAATCTCAAATGTATGGACTTGATTATATTTAAATATGTTTTCTTTTCGTCTCACGGTGATGCGTAAAAGATAATACGTAATAAGGACACATCGCCTTTATTATTTAAGAGCTTAAAGCTCTACAATGAACTCCTTGAAAGTACAAAAACAAGGAAATGATCTGATGACAAGGATGAAAATACAAGACTTAAAGCATCTCTTGCAAAGCTTGAATGCATTGTCACCAAAAGAGATAGAGCTCAACAAAGTGTCAACCCAACTTGAAAAGGAGCAAGCTACGATCGAAAGGTGGATGGCAACGACATAGGTATGATAGTTATGCCTGCTGTGTTTACTCACCGCTGGTTCGGGTTTTATCAAGGCCGAATCGCTACGCCGATCGTGAAGACAACGCACTTAAAACACCCAAGAAAATTATACCACCAAGTGGAAAACCATTTGTGAAAGAAGGTATAAGACCAAAAGAAGAGAAGACAAAGGAGGTATGTGTGTCATTATCACAAACCTCGGTCATATTAGACCATTTTGCTTTCAGAAGAAATGACGAAGAATTTCTTCAACAAGTGAGAATCGCCGTAGTCACATAAGTATGTCTGGTAAGAAAAGATGAATCAAATGTAATGTTGTGTATACCGCATTGAAGACTAATATTTCGTGTTCATGGTACTTGATAGTGGATGTTCGCCACATGACAGCAACAAGGCGTTCTGTAATATCACCAGATGATGGTGGGAATGTAAGTTTTGTGGAGGTTCCAAAGGTAAAATCATGGTAAAGGTTTGTTTGAGTGTCTCGTGTTTGTCCACTCTCAAGAATGTATTTCATGTTCAAGGTTTAATGGCAAATTTGATTAGCATAAGTCAATTATGTGATGAAAATTTAGTTAAGTTTGATAAAAATTTCTAAGTGTTTGATGATCATAATCAGAATAATGAAAGGCCAAAGGTCACCGATAATTGTTACATGCAAATGAACCTAAATGCAATAAAGCACGATTGATGATGTCGTGTTATGGCATCAAAGACTAGACATACTAACTTCGTAATCTTGACAGTTAACTAAACCGGAAGTTCGCCGTGGATTACCAAAGATCACCTGGAAGCAAAGTTGTGTGAGGATTGTCAAAGGAAACAAATCCATGCTACCCATAAAGGTCTTGAAACATCATGAACAACACTTCGGTACGACTCAGTGCTTTGAGTTAATCACATGGATTTGGTTGGTCCAAATGTTGAAAGCATTGGAAGAAAGAGGTATGTTTATGTTATGGTAGATGATTACCAAGGTATACTGACCTTCTTTCTTCGTGAAAACTGACAAGGCTCGATGTGTTTAAAACCATGTTTGAAAGAACTTAACATGTTTGGTGTCAAAGTGTCAAGAATTAGGTCGACCATGGACGTGAATTTGAGAACCTGCCTTTACAAATTTTGTGAAAGGGGTATTTTCCAAGAGTTCTCGACACCAAAACACCACAACAAAATGGAGTGGTTGAACGCAAGAATAGGACGTTAGTGGAGATGGCACGGTCATGTTGAGCTCGAAATATGCCTCAAACGCTCGGCGTGTCGTGAACACAACATGTCACATCAATAATCGAGTCAACATCGCACTGTGTTCTTTTAAAACCCTTATGAAACTCGAAGTAAGAAACCCAACCTCAAGTACTTTCGTTCTACCGTATGCTACGCATTAAATGATGAATACCGCACTAAATTTGACGAGAAAAGTGATAAATGTATTTTGTAGGTATTCTCTCAATAGTCGATTGTGTGTTTAACTTAAGATTACAAACGATACAAGAATCATGAACTAGTATTTGATGACTATGGAAGTCCTTAGGTACCCAAGAAGAAGGCATTGAAGAAATTATGGTAGGATTGAAGAATGAAAGAGCAACCGTCCACCATCGGCAAGAAACTGCTGAGCCATCAAGACCCACAACACCACCTCGAGTTCCGTAAAATCAAGATGTATCCAACTAAAAATGAGTCAAGTTCAACGAGGTAGTGAGACGAGAACCACCGGAAGAATTCAAAAGAATCATCCAATAACCAAGTTATAGGTGATGTTCATGATGGTGTTCAACAAGAGGAAGTGCCCTCTCGATTATAGAAAATGATTTGTTTATCGCCTATATGCACATCTATACCGGATTTATATGTTTTGTCTCTAAGATTGAGCCTAAAAATATCAAAGAAGCATTAGAGACGAATTCGGTATAGCCATGATGATGAGCTAAATCAATTTGTTCGAATGACGTGGTACTTGGTCCCTGTGCCCGCTGACAGAATGTTATAGGAACAAAGTGGATATTCAAGAACAAATCGATGAAATTGGAACCATTGTTCGCAACAGCAAGGTTGGTCGACAAGCTCACACAATGGGAGGAGGACTTCGACGATACATTTGCTCCAAAGAGCACGATCTAATCCATACGACTTCTCCTCGCTATCGCATGTGATCTTAATATCAAGCTTTATCAAATGGATGTCAAGGAGCATTCTTAAATGGTGTTCTCAAAGAAGAAGTCTATGTTTCGCGCCCAAAAGGTTTCAAGATCCACACAAACCTACTCATTGTCGAATCAGATAATCGAAAGCTTGGTGAGTCAGATACAATGTTTCTACCACTATTACAATCTCCTATCCGATTAATACTTGATTGCATATATTCGTGTCCCCTTATCTCATATAATGTTAGATCATACAGTGTAGAAGATCACGAAGTCCGTATGATTGGTCAAGCTTTAATGAGATATAAAAGTTTCACACCGAGACGACTCTAAGGACGAGTCACGCTTTACGCAGATAGATAAGCAGTGACTGACTTAGTTGCTTGTTCATGCCGGTACGCCTCCGACGTATCAAGGATCACATGAGATGAGTTCTTCTTTCGCCGTGAAGAACCAAGATCTCGGTGACTTACGATAATCTAAACCTCGATAAGGTATTAAGTAGTACGAAAGGTCGACCATCACTGACTTGTTATGAGTGAGGTTAGATTTTAACCCAAGATTCTCCGCATCTCGGGTGGCAGCAGGTCAGATGTCACGCTAGTTATCTCAGACGAGTAACCGTATCCGCTAGGATGATGACGCCCCTTAAGGAGCTCAAAAGGTTTATTGTACTAAACCCCGCAGTCGAAAGTTAGCTCAAGCACAATAATAAGGTCGAGTGGTACTACTTAAGGAAATAAGGATATTAATCGCTTAAGCAATGATTGCTAGAAATGATTAACGGACGCTCGATATCTTAAATACGGGATTCAGAATGCTCAAGTGCAAGCCCGACTCAACTTTAATAAAGGTAAGTCAACATTCTTTCTCTGGCATGATCGAATGTTTATAAATTAATTTATGTTCGGGTCAACATAAGATAATTAATTTATTTGAGGCCCATCTTATTCCTTGATTGATCCTGGTCGGCCCATCCAGCTCTGTAGAGACGTGGAAATTCGCGCCTATAGCTCTCAAGGCAAGATTTTATTCTCTTTATCCCACAAGGATATAATTATATTTATGGATATGCATAGATCCTTTCCATATAAGATTATGGTAATAATCTTCGAGAGTATGGAAATAATCCCAAGAGTATGGAAATAATCCTAAGAGTATGGAAATAATCCTAATGTATGGTAATATTCCATATAGATTATGGTAATATTCCATATAGATTATGGTAACATTCCATATAGGATTAAGGTAGTGCATTATAAATATAAGGTATGAGATAATGTCTATACACACTCACAAATTACAAGCAAGAATTTTGGCCACCTCATACTCGAGAGAGTTTTCAAAATTGCAGAGCTCAGTGATTTTCCTGTATTCTCCATAGCTCGCCCTCACTCGACGCTGGAGTTGGGTATCCGGATACACCGTAAGGTCAAAGCACGAGTCTCACCGCTCAATCGCTCATCCTGCTCGCTCCACCGATGCATCCAAAGGTAAACACGCAATCCCAACGTGTTGCGATTTAATTATATAGACGCATGCTAGGTTTATAATCAATGTATGGTGAATTAAACACCCAAGATGGATCTCGGCCGGTTAACACGCTTCAAGCACTGGTATCGAGCCCCGATCGTAATCTTGCTCGCTGATTAATTCACGCTTGATTATTACGCCGTTATTATTGTGGATTTGTCGCTCATCGCTCTCGCTTGTTTTGTTGGTTTTGTTTTTACACCACGAGAAAATCCGTGGTTAGATTAGATTTTTTATGTAAATCTTATCCGTAGAAGAACGAAGATTAACGAACTAAGAACGAAACGACGGAAGAACAGGTTCTCGGCTTCTGGGTGGTTTCATGAAGCGAAGTCTCGCGGTCGCTAAAGGCGATCGCGGTGGGCGACGGGGCGCTGCTCGCTGGGATCCCGGCGCTTAGCGAAACTCGCGGTCGCGAGGATTACCCGCGAGGCGCCGCCGGCGAGCTAGGGCACGGGCGCTGTCATGCCCAGAAACCCGCGCCATGAGCGCACACGCGGTCGCGGGTTTGGCCGGGCACGACGCTCGCGGCGACGCTCGCGCCGGTGGCGCGGCGCGCACGCAGCCGACGGGTCGCGGTCGCGTTAGCGATCATGGCAGCCCGACGAAGTGCTGGCAAAGGGCGGCCAGGTCGGCAAGAATCGGCCTACCTCAGCGCCGCCCAAGACTCTTATGGGGCCGACCGCCCGCACTGCTTCCGTAATTCGCCGCGCCCGCACGCGAGGCCCAATTGTTGAATCCGTCCGTGCCTGCACGCGAGGTCTGTCAAGTTTAAATATCGATTTTGTAAATCTATGTATAGATTAGATTTAATTGGCAGTTTCACACGTCATATGAACGCTTTATTTTATTTTTATCGCTCATATGCATGTCGTGGATGTTTAAATTATGCAGTAGATGCTATGTATGTTTAAATTACGCCGACAAATCTTTAAGTGTTTTACGAATCGACGCGCATAGTAAGTATGCTAGGTTTATCGCTTATCAAGCATATTTTAGAATTCTCATGAGCATGTTTTACATGTCGAGTTCTATAGAAAAGCATGCTAGATTACGTGATCTCGCATGGACAAACCTTTGAATAAAAAGACTTACAAGCAACCCGACAAATTAATTTTTCAAATTAAAATGTCAAGACCTCCACTTTTCGATCTCTAAACAAAGCGAGACGATCGCGAGTAAACGCCCACACGCCGCTTGCTTGACCGTTTATCATAAGTTAGAGATGAGATTCTAACAAAACTTTTAAATCTATCGGTAGTTGGGAGTTTCATGTAAACGCCCACACGCGTGGCGTTGATGTGCGATTTATAAGTTCTCTAGTGATAGATATAAATGAGATAACAAAAGAATTTGAATGGAAGCGTATGGTCCGAGTGAGTATACCAATTCTAAGAATTCATCTTCACGTTAAAATTGTGGTCACGCTTAGACATCACCTCAAGTACAACTTCGCCAAGTCCTTCTTCGTGATGTTGATGTGGTCTAGAAGGTCCAATCATTAATTATTCATTATAAGGATAAGTTGACATGGATTGAAATTAAACGACTAAAGGTATATTTTAGTCCGGTCGAGGGGTTCTGTAAACGCCCCACGCGGCTCGTGGCGGATTCCCATGCATTGGAGGTTCAATAATATTGTTTATCAGGCAATATTATGTTACAATTATTTGCATCGATGCTTATGTGTTTTACATTATCGTTCGTGATATGTCTCTTTACCGACTTATCAATATGCCAGCACAAAACTGCATATCCGTCCAAATTTTATCAGTGGAAACGAAATACGGAATATGTTCTTATCAAGACACATGTTTGTTCTCACTATCCTCCAAACCCGATGCCCCATCGACGATCGACTAATGAGCAACAGAGTCAAGGCACTTTGGAATAAGTCAAACAATACGGCTAAATGCTATATGATGACTACGATGTCCAAAGGCTTGCAGCTGCAGCATCAGTCAGTAGATGGTAGACGCGACTGATATTTGGTCAAGTCTCGAGAGTAAGTTTGGGCAGTCGGATCGGACAATCCGCTTCCACACAATGAGAGAGATCTTGGCGTGTAAGATGGAAGAAGGAAGTTCGGTCCATGAACATGTCTCCCACATGACTCATCTCATGGATAGTCTTGATCGGTTGGGAGGAGGTACTGCAAGCCAAGGTCGATATCATCCTCAATACACCGCCCAAGTCTTTTGAGAACTTTCGTGAATGCGATCATGAGCAAGACCGAGTTTACACTTAGTCGGTGTTTAATGATCTCGTTGGTCTTTGGAAGGAGTTATGGGAAAAGAGCACATGCTCTTTAGCACATCTAAGGGCCCAAAATTTCCGTTGCAAAATGGAAATAGAAAAGGGGTGCAAAGGTGGTAAAGGCAAGGGAAATAGTGGGAGTAATGGGAGCAAGAACATGGTTGCCACGGAGGCTTAAAGCGAAATGAGAAGGGCAAGTGCTTCAGTGCGGCAAGATCGGGCATTGGAGGCCAGTGCCCTATGCTCGGGCTCAGTGCATGTTTTGCTTTAATGTAACGAAACATGTTTAGCGACTTGTTCTACCCATTCTTGGGTAGTAGATACGGCGCAATCGATCATGTTTGTTACACCTTGCGGGGTTCTGCGACAAGGGAGGCATTTGATGGCGAGATAACGATCTCCATGGGCAACGCGCGAAAGGCTCAAGCGGTTGGAGATGTTTCTTTATGTTTTGGGACAACAGCTTTAGTTTTGAAAGACGTTTTATATGTGCCGGATTTTCATGGAACCTTGTTTCTGTTTCAAATTATTTACTCATGGATATTACATTATTTTTGATAGTGGTGTTTCTATCATAAGAAATAGCGAAGTTATCTGTGTTGGCACCTTATATAATTAAGCTTTATACTATTTACGCAAAACATAATACCTATAACTATGTTGCATCTTCATCAAACCCTAAAAGAGAAAGTTTTCTTAGAAGATGACTCTACTTTTCTCGGCATCTTAGATTAGGTCACATCAATCTAAATAGGATCAAAGACGGCTAAGAATGGGCGTTGGGTAATCTCACGCCATTACTCGTTCCCGATCTCTGAATCTGTATAGAAGGTAAGATGTCGACTGGACCCTCAAAGCGAAGGTTATAGAGCCACGAAATGTTGGAGTTAGTCCATTCGGGACTGTGTGGACCAATGTCCACACAAGCTCGTGGAGAATGCAGTATTTTGTCACTTTCGTTGACGATTACTCAGTGGGATACGTATACCGCTTCACCGCAAGTCCGAATGCTTTGAGAAATTAAAGAGTTTAAGGCGGAAGTGGAGGCGAAGCTAGGTAAAAAGTATCAAGTCATCATGATGCGATCGCGGTGGCGAATACCTCGACAACGAGTTTATGGACTATCTAGTGAAGTGTGGGATTACATCCAAATAAGATTTCAACAAGACACCACAAAGAAAATGGTGTGTCGGAGCGAAAAACAGGACTCTTTTGGAAATGGTTAGATCTATGATGAGTTATGCTACATTGCCTATTTCGCTCGGGGTATGCCTTAGAGGCGGCGGCATACTTGCTAAATCTAGTACCGCCCAAGTCGGTCGAAAAGACCCTTTCGAGTTGTGGTTTGGGCGACCCCGTTTAAGCCACATAAGGATATGGGGCGATCCGACACGTATGTGTGAACAAGAAGGCCGACAAGTTGGAGGCTAGATCCGGCGCAAGGTGTTTATTGGCTATCCTAGAGGAACGAAAGGTGGTTTATTCTATAGTCCCAAGGATCGGAAGGTCATTATTAGCACTAATGCTCGATTCTTAGAAGAGGACTACATGAAAAATCATAAGTCCAAAGTTGAGATCATTCTTCAAGAATTAGAAGATGATCGTATTCCACCAACCGATTAGGCCAAAGGTGCGAGATGTCGAGTCTAGTGGGAGGATCGACACCGGATACTTCAAGAAATTGAAGTGGGTGAGTTCACCGAAGATACCGGCCGTGCATGTTGGTACCTACACGCCAAGTTGTGCAAGATAGAGAACCACAGTTATCGCACCCATCGTTGTCATTATGTCTATAGCACCTCATCGTAGTGGGAGGGTTGTTCGTCAACCCGAGCGATTTATGTTCGTGGGTGAATCGTCGGATTTAGTCCCGTAAAACGAACAGCAATAATCGACCCATGGACGACAAATGAGGCGATACAAGACAATGATGCAAGATCATGAAACTTACGTTTGGGCGAGGTGGTAAAGTCCTATGGATTTACCCATTGCCTAGCGAGTTGTGTGTATCGGTTAGATGTCAACGGTAATGTGGATTTCAGACTTTACGTAGATGACATTCTTCTATTTGGCAACAATGTGAAGTCATTATCGACGTAAAGAGTTGGCTATCCGATCGGTTTCAAATGAAAGACTTAGGAGACGAAGCGTACATTCTTGGGATCAAGGTTTCACCGAGATCGCAAGAGAAAAATGTTGAGCTTATCTCGTGCGCTTACATTGATCTTCGTGATTACTCGTTTAGTATCGCGAGCACCGCCAAGAAAGGATTGCTACCTTTCGCATATGGCGTTCCTTTATCTAAAGGGCGATCACCTATGATTTGCAAAGGAGATAGAGGAAATGAGACAAGTTCCTCACGCTTTCGCCGTAGGAAGTCTCATGTATGCAATGCTACGCACGAGGCCCGATATCTGCGTGCATTAAGCATAGTAGCTAGATATCGCCTAACCTCGACAAGCACATTGATCGCGATGAGCATATACTCGGCACCGAAAAGGACCGAGATTATAGGCTAGTTTACCATGCATAGTCTAATGCCTTTGGGTTATCTGATTTCGGTTTCCAAGTCGACCGTGATAAGAATAAGTCTACCTCGGACTATGTGTTTACCTTGGGAGGTGGAGCCGTATCTGGCGGAGTGCAAAGCGGCGATGCATTGCGGACTCTACCATGGAAGCCGAATATGTAGCCGCCTTGAGGCTTCTAAGGAGGTCAGATGGTTCAAGAACTACCTCATGGATCTAGATGTGGTACCGGTTTGCCCAAAGAGTATCATAGTTTCATCGTGATAACTCGTGCAATGGCAAACTCGGGAACCATGCACTACAAAGCAACCTAACACATAGAGAGAAAGTACCATGTCATAAATACGAAATTGTTAGGCGAGGGACGGCCGATTGCAAAGATTGATCGACGGATAACCTAGCGGATCCATTCACTAAAGCCCGCAATAAGTCTACGTCGGGGCGTTAGAGGACTTGGTTGCGCTTGATGGCACCCACTTAGAAAGGAAACTTTGTATAAGTGGGAGAAGCAAAGTGATGGTTGTTTGTAATTGCTAGTAGAAAGACACATTGTATACTAAAAGTTTGCTTTAGTATAAGTGGGAGATTGTTGGATTTGTATAACGAAAGCGCTTTGCTTGAGCTTGTATACAATGTTTCTCTTACCACTATTACAATCTCCTATCTCGATTTGAATACTTGATTGCATATATCGTGTCCCCTTATCTCATATATAAGTTAGATCATACGAGGTGTGTGAAGATCACGGTCTCGTATGATTGGTCAAGCTTAATGAGATATAAAAGTTTCACAACCGAGACTTAAGGACGAGTTGTCGGGTTTAGGCTGCGCAAAGATAGATAAGAAGTGACTTGACTTAGTTGCTTGTCTATGCCGGCATGCGTCTCGACGTATTGAAGGATCACAAAGAGATGAGTTCTTCTTTCCGACCGTCGTGAAGAACCAAGATCTCGGTGACTTACGATAATCTAAACCTCGATAAGGTATTAGGTGAGTATGAGTTCGACCATCACTTTGACTTGTTATGAGTGAGGGTTATATGTTCTAACCCAAGATTCTCCGTGATCTTGGGTGGTGGCGTTCTTGTATGTCACGCTAGTTATCTCAGATCGAGTAACCGTATCCGCTTAGGATGATGACGCCCCTTATGAGCTCAAAAGGTTTATTGTACTAAACCCTGCAGTCGAGTTAGCTCAAGTACAATAATAAGGTTGAGTGGTACTACTTAAGGAAATAAGGATATTAATCGCTTAAGCGGTGATTGCTAGAAATGATTAATGGACGCTCGATATCTTAAACACGGGATTCAGAATGTCTAAGTGCAAGCCCGACTCAACTTCGGTAATAAAGGGTAAGTCAACATTCTTTCTCTAGTGGCATGATCGAATGTTTATAAATTAATTTATGTTACGGGCCAACATAAGATAATTAATTTATTTGAGGCCCATCTTTATTCCTTGCATTTGATCCTCTGGCTGGCCCATCCAGTTCCGTAGATCGCGGGAAATCGGCCATACCTATAGCTCTCGAAGGCAAGATTTTATTCTCTTTATCCCACAAGGATATAATTATATTTATGGAATATGCATAGATCCTTTCCATATAAGATTATGGTAATAATCTTGAGAGTATGGAAATAATCCTAAGAGTATGGAAATAATCCTAAGAGTATGGAAATAATCCTAAGTGTATGGTAATATTCCATATAGGATTATGGTAATATTCCATATAGGATTATGGTAACATTCCATATAGGATTAAGGTAGTGCATTATAAATATAAGGTATGAGATAATGTCTAGTACACACTCACAAATTACAAGCAAGAATTTTCGGCCACCCTCATAGTCTTGAGAGAGTTTTCGAAAATTGTGAGAGCTCGGGTGATTTTCCGGTGTATTCTCCATAGCTCGTCCTCACTCGACGTTGGAGTTTGGGTATCCGGATACAACCCAAGGTCAAAGCACGAGTCTCGACCGTTCAATCGCTCATCCCGCTTCGCTCCACCTCGGCGGATCCAAAGGTAAACACGTGTAAACCCCAACGTGTTGCGATTTAATTATATAGACGCATGCTAGGTTTATAATCAATGTATGGTGAATTAAACACCCAAGATGGATCCTCGGGGCGAGGGTTAACATACGTTTTCCCCGCACTCATATATACAGTTGAAAAAGGCTTTGTATGTCCTCAAACAAGCTCCGAGAGCATGGTATAGTCATTTCGCAAATTTCTTGCTTGAATATGGCTTTGTGAGAGGTTCTATGTCGACAAAGTTCGAAATGAGCATGGTGGGAGAATTGACCTATTTCTTAGGTCTCCAAGTCAAGCAAGGAAAAGAAGGTATTTTCATATCCCAAAGTAAGTATGCAAAGGATATGGTGAAAGATTTCACTAGAAGGAGCGAGCACATGAGGACACCAATGGGCTCCTCGGATAAGCTAACAAGAGATGATGCTGGAGAGGATGTTGACCCAACACTCTACAGATCAATGATAGGAAGCCTACTGTATCTCCAGCCACACGACCAGATCTCATGTTCAGTGTATGTGTATGCGCCAGGTATCAAGCTAAGCCAAAAATGTCTCATCTCAAGGCAGTTAAGCGTGTTATCAGGTATGTTGCTGACACATCTGAACTTGGTATTTTCTTTTCTAAAGATACGAACACTAGTTTGGTTGGCTATAGTGATTCGGATTGGGCTGGAGATGTTGATGTTAGGAAAAGCACGAGTGGAGGGTGTTTTTATCTTGGAAATAACCTCATTTCATGGCATAGTCGTAAGCAAAATTGTGTGTCTCTTTCAACTGCCGAATCTGAATATGTTGCCGCGGGTGTTTGCTGCACACAACTCTTATGGCTTAAACAAATGTTGTACGATTATGGAATGGAGGGTCGTGATTTGACTATATATTCTGATAACATAAGTGCAATAAATATCTCAAAAAATCATGTCCAACACTCTCCAACCAAACATATTGATATAAGACATCATTTTATTAGAGATTTGGTAGAACAAGAGGTGATTAAAATGGATTATGTGAAAATCGATAGTCAAATTGCGATATTTTCACAAAACCTTTGGATTTCGAGAGATTCACGTGTTTAAGGAGGTCACTGGCCTCTGCCTTCATGAGTAAAAATGAGATGTGTTTGGTGCATCATATTTTCATGTTTATTCTAAAAGATGCAAGCTGTTTTTGCCTATGTTGTACTAACGGTTTCCATGACATGTTCTCCAAAGATGCACTCGGCATTGTGTGTATATTTATATAATTTAAGGGTACAACAACACCAAAGTAGTTTGGGGGGCACGACGTTCGCTGCGACGATGCTACCTTACAAAATGGTAAAACCATGATTGCTTTCGAGAAACCTAGACTAGGGGCACGACGTTCGCTGCGACGATGCACTCTATGTCATAAAGGAAATCGAATTTTACGTGGTTCTGTACCTATTGCATGTTTTTAATAATAAACTGAGTCAATGTGTTTGGAGATGTTAGGGCAACATGTTGGTCAACAATAGGTTGTTCATAAAATTTCGGAAGTCAGTTTGTTTAACCCTATTTTTAGGGATTTTTATCTCTCTTTGACTATATCAGCTCGTTTGATTTGTTGGAATTCACATATATCCATATCTTCTGCAAGATCTACCATATTTTTCGAAAAATGATTAAAACTGTTTTTATAAAAATTGTTTGAGGTGTGTTGGATAGATATTTTTGTGGTATATATATGGCCTTTGTAATTTTTTATCCTCACCCTCTTATTTTGCTCATCTCTCTCTCGCCTAGCTTAGGGTTTTATCTCTTCAATTTTAAATGTCTTCACCCTCTTCCTTATCCATTAACAAACTTAGACAGATTCTCTCAAATCCAGAGGAATTAGCTCGTGTCCAGCCTCACGAACTTGTTGCCACCATCGTTGAACTCACCGTCGCCACAACAAAGATCTATAGCAACTCCTGTGCTGAATTTCCAAAGAAGTGTCTTTTTCTGAGCATAACTGAACTTGGTTTGATTAAGGGAGCTTATGTTCTTCTTTCTTCCCAAAATGGGGAGTAAAGGGTGAGATCTTGTCGAAGCTGCTGGCGACAAGGATGATACAAAACACTGCTACAACAATCACAATGTGATGTACTTGTTGCATTGATCCGTGGTCGCTTGAAAACATTCACCGATCAATCATTTCTACCGACAACTCGTTTTATTCATTCATTCTTTGGATATTTTGAATACTTTGATATGCATTGTCGATGGATTTAATTGCCTTGATATATTTTGATGTGTTGTGCTATCGAATGTGTTACGTCACATATTTGGCAATATATGTTACTGCTTTGTTTGTATTGCTATTTTGTTTGCGGTGTAAATTAAGGAAGACTGAAAGTCAGGGGGAGTTTTTGATATTCAGGGGAAGTGTTGAAGTTCAAAAGAAGTTCGCGTGTTTTGTGAAGAAAGACAAAAAGGGGGAGTTTGTTAGAGTTATTTTTAACTCTATTTTCTTCCTCTAGTTTTATGTATTTATTTTGATCTTCTTCACGGTTTGTGTAGGTTGAAATGGTCTATGCAATCTCCTATGTTAATTGGGTAAAAGATGTGGAGATAAAGGTGAAGTGAAGCTCCTAAAACATGGAAATGGTTGAAGTGGAGTGAGCAGAATAATCTTGAAGTGGATGTTGTCAAGCGAGATTAGTTAGTTCCTATTTTAAAGGAACTACTTTTACCAAGTCCACATGAACGTTTGCAGCCCACTCCAAGTCATGGGCCACGCCCTAGATGAGCTTGGAGATCAAGAAATGCTTCTCCTATAAATACTTGAAGGGCGACACGAAAAGTCATGGAGAAATAGCTATTTGTATCACGAGTGTTGTTTTACATGTTGAGATAACATTATGTAACACTTCTTTGTTTTGTAAAGCTCTTGAACTGCTTTTGAGCGTTGTTTTGTGAGAGATAGCTTTTAGTGTGAGAGTTTCTTTTATTATCATCTTGGTCTTGTCAAGGTGATATATTATTTTGTAGAATACTCATTTAGTGATTTCATTATACGCGGCATCTATAGGTCGATTTAACAACCCAGAGAAGAATTTCTCTTTATGTCTTCCATTTTTAATTCTCACGCATATTTACTACGTATGTGCGTATGCGTTACGGAAACATTGAGCACATCACGTAGATCCGCACAAGCCAAACACTTTCAATATATAATCAAACGATGTTATTTTGATCATTTGAATTATCACATCAGTTTAGATTTTGTTAACTCGTTTTCGATTTGGGATTGTGGGAAAACTAAAAAATATCAAAAGTTTATGTATTGTCATTCAAATTTTAGAATTCATGTGACAAACCAAAATTGTATCAAGTTTATGTATTTTCTGATAATTAACTCTTCTATTTTAAGTTTGATTTATTTGAATCAACTTATGGATTTCGTTTTAGATTGACATCAATAGTAAAAATCATCTTCCAAGCTTTCTAATTTTTTTTTATGGTAAAAACTATTCATACATTTAGTTATGACTTAGAAACTATTTTTCTGATAAACCTTTTGATTTTTCAAAAGAGAAAGGGCCAATCTCGTGTTAGCTAGAGACTAAATTTTTGGTTCTGTCCTACGCTTGTAGCCCATAGGGCAAAACAAATAATAATAAATTGGAAACTAGTACTATTAATTCATTTCCGAGAGAGAAAAAATAACATATGTAGGAGTTGGATATGCTCTTAGTTGGACCAATTGTAAAGAAGCAAAGCCCATGGTAATGGACAGCAATACCACCAATCACCTCCCCTTTCCTCAACCTCACGCCACCTATTCCCCACACCACACTATATAACCCCTAAAATTAATCACAGCCATTTCCTCCATCACCATCACAATGCATAAGGCATCCTCCTCCTCCCTTGGCCCCGACGGCCTCGACCTCTCAAGACCTTCTTCACGCCCATCTCGGCGGCGACCCCACCTCCCCACCAAGCGCAACACCAAGATCACGGTGGTGGGCGTGGGCAACGTGGCATGGCCATCGCCCAGACCATCATCACGCAGGACCTCGCCGACGAGCTCACCCTCGTAGACGCCAAGGAGGACAAGCTCCGCGGCGAGGTCCTCGATCTCCAACACGCCGCCGCCTTCCTCCCCCGAGTCAAGATAAACGCCTCCCTGGACTACGCCGCCACCGCCCACCCGATCTCTGCATCGTCACCGCCGGCGCCCGTCAGAACCCCGGCGAGACCAGGCTCAACCTCCTCCACCGCAACGTCGCTCTCTTCAAGCATATTGTGCCGCCGCTCTCAAGTACTCGCCCGATTGCATCATCTTGGTCGTTTCCAACCCGGTCGACGTGCTCACCTACATCGCGTGGAAGCTCTCCGGGTTCCCGGTGAATCAGGTTATCGGATCGGGCACCAACTTGGATTCGTCGCGGTTTCGGTTCTTGATCGCCGATCACCTTGACGTCAATGCGCAGGATGTGCAGGTCAGATATTTTAATTTTTTATTATATTATTTTCTATTTGATTATTTTTTCACTTTTTCCTGCTCTACTTTTACAAGACATTTTGCTTTTAATAATGGATAGTTACAGTAGTAGTTGGGGCAATTATTTAGACTATTTGGCAAAATTATTTGTCGTGTTCCCTCGTCCACATATACACCGACACTTTTGAGAATATTACACAAAACATATTTTCTATTTCTGGTGTTATTATAAAATTTTATTAGTCAAATGGAGATCCTAATTTGCAAAGATGGTTTTAATTCGAAACTTTATTATTTAATTTATCAAGAAAATCTCTTTACCTGCACACAATTATTAATTCTGTAGCTATTGTGCAATCCAGTTGTGAGTAAAGGGTCATTCGTTGACTAGTTATTACTTGTCGATATAACTTATAGTCTCATCTAGACTTCAAAATTGATGTAGCATGAGGATCCAGAAATTTTGATTTACATGAAATTGTTAGGGTATGTATATAGTAACATATAGGGTAAAAATACTTATATATAGAGTAACACCCACACCCACATTCATGTATGTATGTGTGTGTAAAAAATATGAATCTATTTTTTGTCCTTTTTCGTTGTCACAAGACATGGCTGTTGATCAGTAAGATTACCTCAACTAGGAAAACTAATGCCCTTCGCTTTGTAAGATGTCATGTAATAATAAAGATTAAGCAATTAGCATATAAAAGAGAACATTAAATGTATTTTCTTACTCTCTGTGAAAAATATAAGTGAATTATTTTCATCAATTAACAAAACCAATATGTGAATATATACCTAGGCCTACATCGTTGGGGAGCATGGCGATAGTTCAGTTGCGCTGTGGTCAAGCATAAGCGTCGGAGGCGTACCGGTTCTTAGCTTTCTAGAGAGACAACAGATTCCCTACGAGAAGGAAACACTCGAAAACATACATAAAGAAGTGGTGCAAGGCGCCTACGAAGTCATACGTTTGAAAGGCTACACTTCTTGGGCTATCGGCTACTCTGTTGCTAGCTTGGCTCGTACATTATTGAGGAACCAGAGAAGGATTCATCCCGTCTCGGTTCTTGCAAAGGGCTTCTATGGCATTGACGGTGGCGAGGTCTTCCTCAGCCTGCCGGCTCAGCTTGGCCGGAGGGGTGTCTTGGGCGTCACCAATGTGCATCTTACTGATGAGGAAGCCGAGCAGCTCAGGAACTCGGCTAAGACCATTCTTGAAGTCCAGAGCCAGTTGGGGATTTGATGAATCATGTTCTAATGTGTTTCATTTTTGTAATGTTGCTATGTACTTGGATTCTTATGACTCCAACCATATCAGTTTCAATAGATGACAGCTGTGTGCAAGAATTTCATTTCTTTGAAGTTATGTTGTACTGCATTTGTATGGTTTAGCAGTTTTCTTTTAGCGTGATAAAGAGCCAGAGACATGGCAAATGGAAACATACATGTTAGTTTTCATAGAATGAAACTTTGAGCTTCCATAAAGTAACTTTTGCCATGAATGTAGTAATGAGTGAAATATTTTCAATAAGGAGCCACATGTTTTGAATTTTTTTTAAAATTCCATTAATCCATGCAAATCATTGTGTTCTTCATAGACCACCATAGTCAGTGGCAGGCTCAGTCTTTTTGTTTAGGCGACCAGCCTTTGTGCTCTCTCTTTTGTCTTTCTCTTTACTGGATACCTGCAAACACATTCTTTTATTCTCCATCAAAATCGTCCACTCGCCTCATCCGATTCCCCGACATTGCTAAGGTTGCCGCCGTCTCCATTGGCTTTCCTACCTCCATCTTCCCTCATCTATCTCCTCCTCTCTTTATGTGACACGACACACATTTCAACCCCCTCTCATTCTTCAATTTCTCAAGTCGGCATCAGTGTCGCCTGCCGCAGTGACAACAATGGCCGACTACCTCTGTCTTCTCTAGCCTTTCTCCCCCACCCTTCTCGCTCTCTCTCTCTCTAAAGAACCCAAAATCAGATCTCTCTACCCGTTTTTCTCGACGCCACCACTGTCTCCTCTCTAGATCCAGCAAGCCATCGCCGGAATCCACCACCACATCGTAATCTCTGCCTATCCCTCTCGTCTCACTACCATGAACGAATAGCGGCCAAACCGCCACTGTCGTTATAGTCTGTCACCGCCTCATCTCCTTTTCCTATCAACTGAAAAGTCGACGAAAGCCCTGCCATCCCCCCTCCCCCGATGCCAATGCCGTCATTCTCCCTATTGCCTATCACATTTCCTTCAAAGAAAGGAAACATAAAACAAAGTGAAGACATTTCTCGCCTCCAACGAGTTCAACAACACAGACACAACAATTCAAAAAATAAAATTTATGTTTCATTAATTGAGATTGTTCTTTAAGAAATTCCTAATTTTGTGGCAATGGTTACACACATATGCAACAGACATTTATTTATATAATTAATAATATATATGTAGATGTGTATTTGTGTCGAAAAAAAATCACTATGTCTATTGTGTTGATTTGTTTTGCTGTGTAAAAATAAGAAACATTGTTGGATATCTATAGTAAATAAATATAAATGGAAATATTATTTTCTTTTTAACTATTAAATGTAAAATTACTAATATAGATATGGTGTTCTTTAAAATTCCAGTGGAGCTCAGTGCTCCCACTGCCCCTTCTAGATCTGCCTCTAACCACAGTGTGACATTCAAGCAAAAGAACTAAAATCGGTAACTTAGAATTTAATTAATCCTACGTCACTAAAATCTGAGGGATTTTGCCTGAATCTAGACATAAATTAGGACTCACAAATTGCTTGAAAATCAATATGGACCATTCATCAATCAATCAATCAATATATATATATATATATATATATATATATATATATATATATATATATATATATATAGTTTGGTTCAAATAAGAATCATTCTTATCCTAAAACTAATAACCAAATGAATTCGTTATGAAAATTGATGAATCCGTTGAGAAAGTTAATGAATTCAAAATTCGAATTTTTCACCCTGGTTCGAATCCCATGAGGCGAAAATTCTATTTTTGGATTCGATAACTTTCCTAGTGAATTCATCAACTTTCACGAATGAATTCATCATTTTTGGTTCTCACGTTCTACAATAAAAATGGTTTCACGTTAAACCCCCATATATATATATATATATATATATATATATATATATATATATATATATATATATATAGAGATCATATGAGAATAGATAATTGTGTGAGAAATAAGAATGAATTTTAGCCTTTTAATTAATTAGATCTATGGTCTAGATTAGATCATGTAAATGTTGTAATTTTTCATTTAGGTGTGCTATGATTTCTCCCTTATTCGATTTTAATGAGGATAATTGTGTAATTTTAGTTGATATAAAAGGTAGTTACTAAAATTATGGGATTACATTTCACGAGATATGGACAGCTTTATTTATCGCAAGAATGAAATCGATATTATTTTTAAGTAAAAATCTTTGTTCCTTTTCTCGTTTACTATCAGTGCAACACATATTACAAATCAATACAGAAGATAATGGAGGATTTAGGTATGAGATTTGAGTTTTTTTTTTCTTTTGTTATAGGATTTTCGCAGAAACATAGAGCTTTATTATGTAGCATATGTTATTTAAGTTTGTAGCTCTTTGTTTAATATAATGTTGCACATATTATATGCAGCATATTTATAATCATATGCTACAAATTATATAAAGATATGATATACAAATTTGATAAATGATAATATACAAATTTGAGAGGTATATACAAGTATGTACTATATATGAGTATTCAATATGCAATATTCGATATTATGCCATATTTATTGAATATATGTGCAACATAATAGTAATATTGTGCAACTAAAAATCATAATAATGAAAAAACATATTTCTGCAAATTTATTTGAACAATTTTGTAAATGTTTTTATCTTACAATTATATGCTACATATATGCAATCATATGCTATTATTATATCAAGATGTGATATATAATTTTGATAAGTTGTATAGGACCAATATTGTGTGCTACATATATACCATAATATGCTATAACCAAAATAAGATATGATATAAAAATTTTAGGTTGTATATTTATTTTTTGTGTGCTACTTATATATAATTATATGCTATAACTAATTTATTAAAAGTAATGATTTATGTTGCACGGGATATAATTTATTAAAAGTAATGTTTATGTTGCACGAGAAATAAGAAAATTTACTGGGGACGTAATCAATCACTACAAGAATACACCGATCGGTGACGGATTAGCGACGGCGAAATGCGGGTGCGGTCGTAACAAATGACGGATTAGAGCGGATTAAAGGAATTTTTCTGACGGATCGTGACGGATCGTGACGTAACATGGCGGGGATTTCATGAAAATATTAACAACGGCATTTCGTCGCTATTCCGTCGTTAAATTTAACGACGGACACCATCCGTCGTTAAATTTAATTTTTTTGTTATTTTTAAATTGGATAAAAATCCGCTAATCCAATCGTAAAATAAGCGGATTTTTTAGTTTTTTAATTTATTTTAACGACGGACAAAATCCGCCGTTAATTTTAATTTAATTTTTATTCCCAAAATTTTAGCGACGGAATATCCGTCGTAATGTAATCGCTAATTTAACGACGGATTGTAGTCCGTCGTTAAATTAAATATTTTGATTTTTTATATTACAGACGTAAATTAACGACGGATATTTATCCGTCGTTAAACTTATTCCGTCGTTAAATGCATTATTAAAATGTCGTTAATCCGTCGTTACGAGGGTTTTAAATATAACGGCGGATATTTCCGTCGCTAATCCGCCGCTAAAAGTTTAATTACAGACGGGCTTTCTTCCCATTTCATATCCAAATTGCGCATCCTCCCAACCCCAAATCCCACCCGCCCCTGCACCTCGCCTGTGCTCGACCACTGCCGCCGCTGGCCGCCCGCCGCCGTCGCCCTCCCCAGCCCGCCACCACCCCGCCCCTCACCCCCGCCGCCGCCGCCGCCCACGCCCCACCTCCACCCCCACCGCCCCACCCACCACCTTAGTACCGCCACCGCCCTTGTCCCACACCCACACCATGCCCCACCCCCACACCACCCCCACCCCCACACCCTACCCCCACCTCAGCCATTGCCCTACTGCGCCTGCCCGTCTTGGCCGTCTTGTGCTGCCGTCCTCCGCCGCTGCTCACGCCCCCCTGGCCTGCCGTCTCTGTCTCACCGTCATCGTCAGTCCAGGTTGGTTTGTTTGTTTTATTTTTTATTTTGTTATATATTTGTTATATATATTGAATTGATAGTTAAAATTATTATATGATGTATTGAATCGATAGTGAAAATATTATATATGATATTGAATTGATAGTGAAAATATTATATATGATGCATTGAATGTTAGTCTTGTGATTTGGGCTTGTGAAATTGATAAGCTTGGGATGATAAATTCATCATTTCGTGAGATGTTTTGAGTTGTTAAGTGTATAATTATGCATATGGTGATGAATTGGTGAAATTTGGATGAGTTTGGTTGAATTAGGAATCAAATGGCGATTAATTTTATAAAACTTACTCACGAAATTTTGTTAGAATTGTTATATGAATAAAATGTTTTATAAGTGTTTATCATCATATAAAAATATTGACCAATTTGTTTGTATAGTTGCCACCTAGCTAGTAGTCAATATTTTTAGGATTAAATAAATTTATATTATAAGCGACCAAACGACGTTCATTTAATACTAGCTCGTTTTTAATATTTTCAATAATAAAAACTTGAATTTAGGGACATTTTATCATTTTGTGATAGTTTAAAATTTAATTGTAATTGTGAATAATTCGATATATTTTTATTAAAAGGTCGATAATTTGGGATATTAAGCGCAATTTTCCCTTATAATTATAAACATGAAATAAATAAATTTTCTTACTCATATACGATGAAAGGATTTTGGGTCTTGAAATTTTATGAATTAATAACCCAAACTCATCTCCATTTTTAAATAAAACAAACCCATCTCCTTATTCTTCCCTTAAACGTCGCAATCCATCATAATAAATTTTATATTTCATAATTATTTAATAATTAAGTGTGATCATATTTTCTAAATGAGTGTGGTCCATATATGTCCTTGTATGAGATGTCATTACAAGAAACTACTTTATAGATGAATTAACATATTCCTAAGTTATGAGTGTATAATTAGTTTATATTGTAAAACTTATGTTGAACATGTTTAATTAATTATTTATAATTAGGAGCTTGAAGAATGAATGACAATCGTGAGTGGATGTATAAGAGGTTTAGTTAGGTTGGTGGATTAAATATTAATTCGAGATGGACTTGAAAGTTTTATTGAATTCGCTAGTGCTCGCTTTTATTCGCGGATGGAGAGAAAATCAAGTGTCCGTGTAAGAAGTGTAAGAATATACCTTATCGGAAGAAAGATCTCGTGCGATTTCACTTATCAAAATTTGGATTTATTCAAATTATCACACATGGATATTCGAGGAGAGACAACCACAAGTAGGCACAATGTTGTGGATTCGGATGTTAACCAATCGACCAAATACGTATCATACGATGGTAGTGGATCTTTCTGGTCCACAGCCCAATTTGACGAGATCAAGAGGAGCCAAATTCGATGCAAAAAAATTTTACGATATGTTGAATGTTTGTGATAAACCTTTGTGGCGGGTTGCTCGGATCATACACAATTATCATTTGTGGCTCGACTTACGAGTTGGAAAGCGAGAACAACATTCGAGAAGGGTTTTGATCAAATATCGAATCGATGAAAGAGTCGCATCCGGATGGAAATTGCGTGCTCGATGACTTCTACAAAGACAAAGAGATTGTTGCGTGGCATGGGGTTGCCGTACACAAAATTGATTGTTGTCCGTTTAATTGCATGATTTATTGGCGCGAAGATTACGAATTGACGAATTGCAAATTTCGAACCATCCTCGTTTCAAGAGCAATACTCGGTGGTGGAAGTCGACGGAAAGCACAAGTAGCATATAAAAGATGTATTATTTTCCTCTAACTCCTCGACTACGTAGATTATATGCATCCAATGCTACAATGAAAATATGCGTTGGCATGCATCGTCGGTCGATGATGGGGTCATGCGTCATCCGGCAGACTCAATTGCATGGAAACATTTGAACACGAAGTTTCCCTTATTTGCATCGAGAAATTGTAACGTGCGATTGGGACTCTCAATCGACGGTTTTCAGCCATTCGGTCAATCGTGAAAGCAATATTCATCATGGCCGTTATCTTGACCCTTATAATCTTCCCGTGGTGTGTATGAAGGAGCAATACATGTTTCTTCGATCTTAGTGCGGACGCGTAATCCGAAGGAGAAGATTGATGTGTTCTTACAACCATTGATAGCGAGTTAATAGATTTGTGGGATGACGGCGTTCTTACTTATGATGTATCGTTGAAGCGAAATTTTCAAATGCACGCATTACTTTGGACAATTAGTGACTTCCTGCATACTCTATGTTGTGCGGATGGAGTCATACCGAAGATTAGCTTGTCCGCCTTGCATGGAGTATCCGATGCTTTTACTTTAGCTAAAAGTGGTAGCGGTCATGGTTTGATAACCATCGTAAATTTCTAGCTCCTAATCACCCATTTGAAGGGATCGAAGAGGTTTCGAAAAGAACACGGTGATTACTAACGATCCACGAAGCGCGATCGGGAGATGAGCTTCATCACTAATTATGGGTATGGGACTAGTCTAAATGTAGATTGGCGGTGATGAAATAAATAGCGAGAATATCAGCGGTTTGAACTGGATGGAAGAAAAGAAGTATTTTACGGATCTACCTTCTGGAGTTCTCTTTTGATTCGGCATAATTTGGATGTCGTGCACATAGAGAAGAATGTGTTCGATAATGTCTTCAACACGATCATGAATGTCGAGGAAGACAAAAGATACGAGCAAATCTAGAGAAGAACTTAATTTATCTTGCTACGACCGAGTTGACGATGAATGAATCAACAGGAAAATATCGAAAGGCTTCTTATACACTTGACAATCGTGAGAAAAAGTCTTATGTGAGTGGGTAAGAGGTTTAAGATTTCCGGATGGATGTACGTTTGAACATGGGTAGATGTGTAGACATGACAAAATCAAGATGTTTGGGATGAAGAGTCATGATGGTGTCACATTTTCATGCAACAATTCTACCGATTGCATTCGCGAACTTCTCCCACCCAATGTTTGGAAAGTGTAGAATGAATTATCTTTATTCTTCAAAGATTTAACTTCTCGAAACATAGGGCTCGATGATGCATGCGAGCTCGAAAAAATATTCCAGATGATTTTATGCAAGCTTGAGCGCATTTTTCCCTAGTTTCTTGACTCCATGGAACATCTTCCTGTTCATCTAGGCGATGAAGCCCGTATTGCGGGCCTGCTCAATACCGATGGATGTATCCATTTGAAAGGTCTTGCTCGTACATTATCACATATATATATATATATATATATATATATATATATATATATATATATAAATTGAAGAACAACGTTCTAAATTTTGTAGATACTACGTAAGTTGAAGAACAACGTCACGAAATAAAGCCGGGGTTGAGGTTCTATCGCAATGCTTACTTAGTAGAAGAAGCATCGACATTTTGCTCGTATTATTTTGATGATCACGTAGAGCGAAGTTCGAGATTTGCATCATGGTCGGCGGAGATTAGGCACGAAGACTATCCAGATATGCTTCAAATCTTCAAGCAAGATGGCAGACCTTTTGGAAATATGTCAACGAGATATTTGGATAGTAGAGAATATGATGCTGCTCGTTTATACGTGTTGCTCAACTGTGTTGAAGTTGCAGACATTTACACGGCGTAAGTGTCGAGTTTTTCTTAGAATTCATTCCACATTATTATTATTATTGTTATTATTAACTAGGCTCAGAATATATGTTGATGTAGTTTATTCACCGAAGATGTGAAAAGATCAAATCCACTGATCTCTAGCTCTGATATTCAAAGGTCGATTGAAAGAGACTTCCCGTTTTGGTTTGAGGCATATGTGAGTGTTCTGATGATTATTAGTAGAAAATATTTAATATGTACGTTTAGTCATTCTAATCGTTTTTTTACTAATAATAGGTCGAAGATCATACTAACAACATTGTGAATCCGTTCATATTGTCTCTTTGCGAAGGGCCTTGACTCTAATTAAGGCGTGCTGGGTATTATATAAATGGTTACAAATTTCACACATTAGAACATGGGTCACAAAGATCAACTATGAATAGTGGAGTGCATTAAAGGTGAAACTTATGGTACCAACGAAGAACTCGATTTTTATGGGCGATTATTAGAGGTTTGTGAGTTGGAATATCACGCTACCAACGAAGACCACAACATTGTTTAGATGCGAGTGGTTTGATCCTTCACGATTGGGGTTATCAATTCATTCCGAGTACAAGTTGGTTTGATAAATCATACCGGAAGATATAACAAGTTCGAACCGTTTATCCTCGCCAATCAAGCCATTCAGTATACTATTGTGCATATCCAGTTTAAAACAATCTAAGAAAGAGTGGTGGGAAGTATGCAAAATTAAAGCTCGATCTAATGTGGAAGTTTCGGATGAGAGTTCTGCGATCGATAGTACCTTCCCTTTCAAGAGGATGCATTAGGTTCGATTACTAATGTCGTTGTGGATGAGGACACGACACTAGTTCATCACGATGGTACACTCATAGACATTGAAGAGACATCGATAATGAGGATGATGAAGTTGAATTGTCGAGTCGAGAAGATAATCATACATTGGATGATGATGATGGCGACGACGATGAATAGGGTTTAATTTATAGCATTTTTTGTATGCACACAAAATATTATGATATGCATTATTTGTGAATTTATAGCATTTTTAGTATGCACACAAAGCGTTATGATGAAGGCGGCGATAATTGTCACTAGTATGCACAAGAAACGTTTTATTTTCTAGTATGCACACAAAACGTTATGATATGTATTATTTGTGAATTTTAATACATTATTTTTACATTTGTTTGCGGATGTCATCACGTAGGAGGCACTCGGTGGTCATACACGCCGTCACCCGCCCGCCACCTAGAAGAAGGCATGGAGCCACTCTCACGATCCGCCCGCCGGCGGTGGTGGAGTGCCATCTAGAGGGATGAAGAAGATAGCCATTGTGAATGGGTATGGCGTTATCTCTTGTATGTCTCGGTTTAAATAAATTGTAGCATTCGATGTCTTTATTTCCTATAAATTGAAGCATTTTGTGTCCGAGCAATGATATAGCCAGCGTGATTACGGAGTCGTTCCGTAGATTCATGAATCACAACGGCTTCATTGGAAATTGGTACCCCAAGAGTTCAAGCAGATTTATTTCGATCAATTCAAGGTTCGTGTTGTTTATCTGAAGTAATTTATGATTTGACCTTAATTTGCATATTGTAATCATATATTTTTGCGAAACATTTTTATTGGGATGATACGATGGATGATGCCCCGGTCTATTCCTCTTTGGTGCGCAAAGGCGCGAGCGCTATAAAGATCTTGTTCACAAGATCAAGCGGCGAAGGACTGCTGACCCACCTCCATTTATCCCCGAGCGAGATTGGGATAATTGGAAGGCATATTGAGCTCGAGACGACGCCCAAGAGAAGGCGGCAAGGCCCGCGAGAGCAGGATGTCCGAGCGGATGGCGAGGGTAATCTTGGGATAGTCAAGCATCGGGGTGGCTCACGCCTGCGCACTCGAGTATCGAGAGAGATTGTAAATACTTTGAAGTTTTAGATATAGTAAATTTATTTAAGAATCGTGATACTTATTAATTATTTAATTTGTTTGACTTATTTATAGGCAAGAGAGGCGTGGAGTGGCCGTAGAAGATGTCGAAAGGGATGTATTCCAAGTATCATACCACCGACGACGGGAGCTATCTGAGGAAAGCTCGGAGTATCGCGGTAAGTATATTCGTTAAGCGCAACAACGAGCATTTAATTAAATAATAATTGTATGAAATTATATTACGAGGCGGTTGAGGAACAGGTGACCCAGTTGAGCCAATCTGGGGAGTGATGAGGCAGCGATAGAACTCAAATTCTCAAAAATGTCCTTGGGAGCTCCTCAAAAGAAAAGAATAGGATGTTTGGGCCGGTTCTCTATCACGGCATACATGCGAGCGGCGTCGTCTCATTCGGTGGAGAGTGCCCGGCCTGCGATCCCACCGCTTATCAACAACGATATCGGATCCGGAGGCCCGATTGGCGGTGAGCGCGGCGGCGCCGCATCTGAGGCGAGAATGCAAGCCGGTGAGGCGAGATAGCGTGCAAGAACAGATTCGAGCTCGGTCTTGGCTCAGCGAGGAGGCCCTAGGCGCTTCATGGCCAGCTCCGTTTCCCCCACCCTCGTGATATGAGCTCCGCTTTCCTCACCTCGTCATATTCGGGTTGTATTATGAATTTGTTAACTTATCGCATGATTTAAATTGTTTTTATGGGATTGTTTGGATATTCTTGTATTTTGGATTGAAATGTTTTGTTTGGATTGAAATCTTGCCGTTTGGATTGAATTGGTTTATTTCGATAGTTTGTATTATATGGATTGAATTGGTTTGTTTTCATAGTTTGTATTGTATGGATGGAATTGGTTGGAGGTTGGAATTGGTTTGTTTGGTTGGATTGAATAGATTGAATTGGATGAAATTGGTTGTTTGTATATTTGTTTGGGTTGGTTGTTTGAAAACAGTGTTGGTATCGAAATTGAAATTGAGTCGCGAGAATCGTAAATATAGCGACGGATTAGCGGCGGATTAAAGACGGATTAGCGACGGTTTAGAGATCGGATTAACAACGTAAAATAAGCGAACCAACGGTAAATTGCGGCGGACTTGCGGCGGAATAGAGGCGCCTCTACGGCGGATTTCTGACGGAATATTTTTACGCAATAGAAAAAAAACTATAAATTTAGCGGCGGACTTTGTGCAGTAAGCTAATTAGAGACGGATTAGCGACGAAAGTTTTAGCTACGGAATAGTTGTGTCGTTAATCCGTCGCTAACTTCGACGGATTAGCATCGCGTTAACGGCGGTATTTATATCGAACGACCGTTCTTGGGTCGCAGATTAGCGATCGACTTTTAAATCGCTTGTTCGTCGCTATTTGTTAGCGACGGACATAATTCCGTCGCTAAGCGTTTTAGCAACGGTGTTTCGGCGACCCCGTATTCCGTCGCTAATCCGTATTAATCCATTTTAGCGACGGATCGAGACGGGGTTTATGACGGAATTTTCCGTCATTGTTATTTATATTTTGTAGTGAATGCTCGTGTAATGTATATCGATTCCTCTTTTCAAGGAAATTCAAAAGATTTGCAAGATATATTTTCCATAGATTGTGTTTATAATTATTTTGCATTTCTACGCTTTACCCTTTGCACGATTTTTCAGCATGTAATTGTTAATCGGTTTTTTGGCATTTATAATTATGGATGATTTTGGAACATTGATTGTATTAGAATCAATGGAAGAGATTTATTCTTATTTCTTATACTTAATACCTTTCTCACCATAACTTTCCCATATATCTCTATATATATATATATGAGATGGTTCAGGTAGGAAAAGATAATTTGGTAGGAAATGAGAATGAATCTGAGCCTTTGATTTGCTGGATCAATGGTTGAGATTTAATTTCGGTTGTGTTACAGTTTTATATTTTGTGTGCTCGCGAATTACTGTGAAGCACTAGAACCTTTCTTGTGCTACGCTGCAATGAAAGATGTGCTAAACTAATATATTTAGCATATATGCTACGAATGGATGAAATATGTGCTAAACTAACATGTGCAACATGTGAATTATGATAAAAATAAACCATGGATATTTGACTGTGGAGCTACGGATACAATGACATTTGATCATAATGATATTATTGACCCATCTGAACCAATTACAACCTTCATTAAAAATGCCAATGGAGGTTCATTTCCGGTTCTTGGGGCAGGATCAGTTGAAATTTCTCCTAAAATTAAATTGTCTAATTATCTCTATGTCCTTTCCTTATCAAGCAAATTATTATCCATCAGTCACGTAACGAATGAGCTTAATTGTGTGGCTCTTATCTATCCAACCTTCTGTTTATTGCAGGATATTCGTTCGAGAGAGATAATTGGGCGTGGTTCTGAAAGTGATGGATTGTACTACGTTGATGAACTGTCAAAAGGAGGAACTGCGTGTTTGGCTCATGGCTCTCAAAACCAACAGATCTGGCTGTGGCATCGTCAGTTAGGACACTCATCAGATGATTATCTTAAGCATCTATTCCCTACCTTATTTTCAAAGAATTATCGCACTTCATGTGATACTTGTCATTTTGCTAAGAGTCATAGAACATCTTTTACTTCTGCTAATAATAAAAGCTCTGTACCTTTTTCTCTTATTCACTCTGATGTTTGGGGTCCGGCTCGTAATCCATGAACATTGATTTTCGATTGTTTGTCTTTGTTTATTGATGATTGTACCGTATGACTTGGGTTTATTTTTAAAACAAAATCGGAGGTCGGTAGAGATTTATTGATTTTTCAATCTTGTCAAAATCGATTTCAAACCATTATCGCGCCGATATAATGGGGAGAATATGTTAACCATGAACTTGAAACCTTTCTTGAGAAAAATGGGGTTATCCATCAAACCACTTGTCTTATACACCTCGACAAAATGGGATAGCTAAGCGGAAAAATTATCATATTTTGGAAACCACCCGAGCTCTTTTGCTTGAATCACGAGTACCCTCTGCCCTCTGGTTTGAAGTTGTTGCTTCAGTTGTCTATCTTCATAAAAGATTATCCACATGAGCGTTAAAATTCAGAACACCTTTACAGGCTCTCTCCTCAAAATTTTCCCTACCCTCTATTCTCATTTTACAACCTCGGATATTCGGTTGTTCTGTTGTTGTTGTTCACATCCCAAAAATTCATCAAAAAAAACTTTGATCCTTGTGCTGTGAAGTGTCTTTCTTGCATATGGAACCCATCAAAAAGGTTATTGGTGATTCGATCCTATTGCCAAGAAACTTTATGTCCCGATGGACTGTAACTTTCTTGAGACAGAATACTATTATGGATCTCAGCAATCAAGTGTTGAGGGGGAAAAGAATAATCAACACTCTGATTGGCTGTTCAAAGGAAATTGGGAACCGAGTCCTACTGAAGAAATACAATCTACTGAATGAATCCCAGCAATCCATTAACTCCCTTATCGAATATCCCGGAGGCACAAATTTCTGATGCTGAAACACTTTGTCCTTCTCCGGTTTCTGTGTCATTTCCTAACACCACAGGTCAAAGTGAGAATCTTTATTCTCTTCCACCAAGGTAGAACAGAGGAATTCCCCCTTCAAGGTACAGCCTTGAATACAAGCCGAAGAAATTGAGATGTCCTATTGCCAACTTTATTACTTGTGGAAACAAGAAAATTCAACGCTTTAGAGATAAGTTGTCCGCCGCATGGGTTCCCAAAAATGCAGAGGAGGCAAAAAAATATCCAGAATGGAGGGAGGCTATGAATAAAGAAATTGAGGCTCTTAAACAAAATGAAACGTGGGAAAAAAGCAGACTGCCTCCAGAAAAGAAACCAATTGGTTGCATGTGGGTCTTCACAATCAAATACAATCCAGATGAAGAAGTAGAGAGGTATAAAGCACGACTTGTGGCCAAAGGATACACTTAAGTGTATGGAATTGATTATACAGAAACATTCTCTCCCGTTGCAAAGCTGGATACCTTAAGAGTATTGCTTTCAGTAGCAGCAAACTGTGATTGGCCTCTACACCAGTTTGATGTGAAGAATGCATTTCTTCATGAGGATTTAACTAAAGAAATATATATGGAGATTCCACCAAGCTTTGAAGGAGAATTTAAAGAGGGAGAAGTATGCCGGTTAAAAAGGTCTCTATATGGGCTAAAACAATCACCTCGAGCATGGTTCGAAAGATTTACATTAGCTATGAAGAAATATTGATATACTCAGAGCAACTCAGATCATACATTGTTCCTAAAGAGAAGGGGTTCTAAAATCACATGTTTAATTATTTATGTTGATGATATGATTATTACAGGAGATGACGATGAAGAGATTCAACTCCTATAAAAGAATTTGTTGTCTGAATTCGAAATGAAGAACCTTGGTGGCTTAAAGTATTTCCTCAGGACAGAAGTCATGAGATCAAAGGAAGGTGTATTCTTATCTCAGAGAAAGTATGTTCTGGATCTCCTTGCGAAACATGACTTCTTGACTGTAAGCCAGCAGAAACACCGATAGCTGTAAATCATGGACTAAGAGGAGATTTGAGTAATAGGCCGACAGATAAAGAACAATATCAAAGGATTTTTGGTAAGCTAATCTACCTTTCACATACGAGACCGATATAGCTTATGCGGTTGGGGTCATAAGCCGCTTCATGCATAAACCATGATGGAACACATGGAGGCCGCCGTAAAAGTTATTGACCTAAAATCCTCTCTGGAAAAGGTATTTTCTTTCAAAAAATAAGCATTTGAAGTCTTGCATATCGATGTCGATTGGGGTGAAACATCACGACGGATGATCACCGCAGGTACTTCACCTTTGAAGGAGGGAATCTTGTGACTTGAAGGAGTAAAAATTAAAAAGTGGTAGTAGCACTCTCAAGTGCAGAAACAGAATTTAGGGGAATTGTGAAATGGATAACAAAATTGTTGTGGATAAAGAAATTGATGACTGAGATGAGTCTATTAGAAACGGGAGCTTTCAAACTCTATATCATGATAAAGCGGTGTGAGAATTTCTCACAATCCTGTCCAACATGATAGAACCAAGCATATAGAGATAGACAGACATTTTATCAAGGAGAAGTTAGATAATGAAAATATCACTCTGCCGTTTGTCCGATCGGAAGACCAACTTGCTGATATCCTAACAAAAGCAGTATCAGGGAGAGTTTTTCACAGAGTTCTTGACAAGTTGGGTATGTGGGATCCTCCACCTAACAACTTGAGGGGGAGTGTAGAATTATAGAAGGATTATTGTAATTAGTTTTTCCTTTCTTATGTTTTGGTAAGATCCTCTAATTGTGGATCTTATTTTTCTTTCTTTATTTATGTATGATTCTCAGATTATAAAGGACCTCAGACGTTGTTTAAATATCTTGAAAAGGAATTGAAAACCTTCTTTCAACAAACTGTTTGGATTTGTTGATCCTTAGACGATGGACATAAGTTGCGAACCTCTCCTCCGTCAAGTTTATTCGGTATCCCGGTACTTGGATTCAAGTTAATGTTAGGATTCGTTCTTGACAACATCTAATGCGCAGCGGAATAAAACATCAAGAACTGATCTAGATCTATAATTAAAGCATGCGATGAGCCCTAGAACACGTAGATCGAAGACTTACGTGTTTGTAACGCTTCCAA
Source organism: Salvia rosmarinus (assembly GCA_036937905.1). NCBI lineage: Eukaryota > Viridiplantae > Streptophyta > Magnoliopsida > Lamiales > Lamiaceae > Salvia > Salvia rosmarinus. The sequence continues at coordinate 80,358 of JAODLM010000607.1, forward strand.
TGTAGTAGTAAAGCTTCCAAGCTTCCAACGTATCCTTCGAGATCGTTTCCATAACTATGGTATCCACGTGTATGCAAATCCGATGCAAGAACAATTCCTCGGTATAAAGTTCAATCAGAGAAAGCCAAGAAATCTCTGAATAAACTTAACGGTATTTCTCTAAGAATGATTTTCTGTCTGACGTCTAACGTCTGTTCTCTCTTTTATTAACTTCCCATTAACTAAGAGAAACCACCCATAACCTAGTTTATTGGGCTTTTGAGTTTAATTAATTAATGGTCCAACACTTTAATTAATTAAGCCCATTATCTAATTTAGTCCATTAACTTTCAATCTCCCACTTGGACTAGTATTAGATAACATACCGTGCACTATGCATATACCCTTGAGCGGATTTAACAATACACTTGATAGTGTGACCCAATAGGCCCCCATTACCGACGATGATCTAATCAAAGTCTGCACAAAACTCTTGGACTGCGTTGTGCAGCGAACTCGATATATGACGGACGTTTACGTGGAAAACAGTAAACAAACCTTTACATGAAGTTTATGTAATATCCTTTCATTCATGACACTCGATTGAGCCTAGGATTTTGCTACGTGTATACATCCCAATAGCTCAATCATCTTTCATCTTTATTATAAGACCTATATGATCATATTCAATTACTTTAATTGAATATATCTCTTCACATTGACCAATGACTTTATGGTCGAATAATATAGAAAATGAGTGCTCACCGAAAATCTAATCGAGGAATGAATCTCATTCTTGGCTCAACTACCATTTTCATTTGTCTCATGATGTACCCAATCCAAGCCGTGTCTTGCCACTGCAGCGTTGCCTTAGTCAAAGTACAAAGACTCAACAAACAAAATGTAATGACCTCAAGTCTAAGGACTATTACATACTCCACACACTAAGAAATCGTAGACATCAAACAAACGATTTAATAGTAGGGTATACCAATACTCTCAAAGTATTCATGTGTCCATCACGGATATCAAATATCTCGTAGTTGTGAGAACCACTACATTCTCTAAGAATGTGATGCGGACCACATGCTAACCTATAACATATCATCAATATCTCATTCTTGATGATCATTGGTTAGGCTATTTTAGAATTATACTATATCATTGATGTCTCACAACAAAATAGCGATGATAATTCAAGGGAACAAATAAGAGAATAACGACAAACATCAAAATAATTATTCCATTAAATGTACAAAACCCATAGATAAAACATTATCTTCGATTGTGATCAAAAGAAAGTATGTCTCAACAAATGAGTTTCTAAAACATACAAACTATAAACTCCCACTGAATCAAAGCCAATTTCCCACATGTCTAACACCCAAGCCCTCAAATAGCTTATTAAAAGGGTCAGCTAAGATATCATCAGTGGGTACTCTTTCTAATTTTACATTGTTCATAGCTATTATTTCTTTAATCAGATGATATCGTCTTGAAATATGTTTGTTTCTGTTTGGAAACTAGCATCAGTGTACCTAGTCACTGATAGCTCTGGCTGCCCACCATAGACTAAGAAGTATTCTTTAGTCCTTCTAAGATACTTAAGAATAGTCTTAACAGATTTTCAATGTTCCTCACCGGGATTTTGCTGAAATCCGCCTGTCATGCTAAGCGCATAGGCCACATCTGGCCTAGTGCATATCATGGCATACATGATTGATCCTATAGCGTAAGCATATGGCATCCTTTTCATGCAAGCAACTTCTTTGTCATTAGAAGGACAATCCTTCTTAGACAACTTGATGCCATGTCTCATAGGAAGAAATCATTTCTTAAATTTTCATTGAGAAGCCGTAGCAATTTGTACATGTAAGTGGATTGTGACAGCCCCAACAATCTATTAGGTCTATCCCGATAGATCTTGATCCCAGGATGTGGGAGGCCTCACCAAGATCCTTCGTCATAAAGGATTTAGACAACCCGGTCTTTCACGGATTGCATCATGGATCGGTCGCCCCCATAATCGTAATGTCATCGACATATATTCAAGGTGACAACGTTTCCATTCTAGTGCTTACTATAAACGCAAGGGTCCTCTTTGCTTGACAAAGTCAAATAATTTGATAGCTCTGTCAAAACAAATGTTCCAACTCATCGATGCTTGCTTAAGTCCATAAATGGACTTCTTTAGCCTACATACTGCATTCGGCCTATCTTTGGATACAAAACCTTCAGGCAGAGTCATGTAGACATCACCTTCTAGTTCTCCATTGAGAAATGCGGTTTTGACATCCATTTGCCAAATGTCAAAATTGTAGTATGCAACTATTGCAAGTAATATCCTAATGGATTTTATTTTTGCAACTGGTGAAAAGGTCTCATCATAGTCATGTTGGATTTGTATACTGAAAGCAGTTTTGGTTGAGCTTGTATACAATGTTTCCTGTTACCACTATTACAATCTCCTATCTCAATTGAATACTTGATTGCATATATCGTGTCCCATTATCTCATATATAAGTTAGATCATACGAAGTGTAGAAGATCACGTAAGTCTGTATGATTGGTCAAGCTTAATGAGATATAAAAGTTTCACAAATGAGACAACTTGAGGACGAGTTGTCGGTATAGGCTCGTGTATAGATAAAAGTGACTTGACTTGGTTGCTTGTCTGTGCCGATGCGTCTCGACGTATTGAAGATCACGGTGAGATGAGTTCTTCTATCGTAGTAGTGAAGAACCTAAATCTCGGTGACTACGATGATCTAAACCTCGATAAGGTATTAGGTGAGTATGAGTTCTTGACCATCACTTTGACTTGTTATGGGTGAGGTTATATGTTCTAACCCAATATTCTCCGCATCTTGGGTGGTGGCGGTGCTTGTATGTCATGCTAGTTATCATATCGAGTCACCATATCCGTTTAGGATGATGGCGTCCCTTAAGGAGCTCAAAGGTTTATTGTACTAAACCCTGCGAGTTGAGTTAGCTCAGTACAATAATAAGGTTGAGTGGTACTACTTAAGGAATTAAAGCTATTAATTATTTTAAGCGATCGAATGCTATAAATAATTAATGGACGTTCGATATCTTAAATACGGGATTCAGTAATGTCTAAGTGCAAGCAGGACTCACCTTCGCAATAAAGGGTAAGTCAAGATTTATTCTCTAGTGGCATGAATAAATGTTTATAAATTAATTTATGTTCGGGTGAACATAAGATAATTAATTTATTTGAGGCCCATCTTTATTCCTTGCATTTGATCCTGGTTTGGCCCATCCAGGCCCTTTAGCCAGGAAAATCGGCCTTAAGCTCTCTATGGCAAGATTTTATTCTCTTTATCCTACGAGGATATTATTATATTTATGGGATATGCATAGATCCTTTCCTTATGGGATTAAGGTAGTGCATTATAAATATAAGGTAAGAGATAAAGTCTAGGTTAATGCTCATTATTTGCTAGCAAATTTTCGAGAATCACATAGTTTTATTGTGAGGAAATTTTCGAGAATTGAGAGAGAGTATTGGGTGATTTTTCGAAGCATTCTCCATAGATCGTCCTCACTCGACGTTGGAGATTGGGCAACCGGGATACAGTCCAGAAGATCAAAGCACGAGTCTCGATCCGTTCATTCCGTTCGACCCCGACAGATCCAAAGGTAAACACGAGAAAACCCCTACGTGTTGCAATTAATTAAATAGACGCATGCTAGGAATATAATCAATGTATGGTGAATTAAATATCCAAGATAGATCCTCGGGGCGAGGGCTAAACCTAGTTTTCCCTACAAGTCAATGCCTTCACGTTGACTATAATCCTTTGTCACCAACCTAGCCTTGTAGGTTTGTATCTTACCATCTGCATCTCTCTTCTTTTTGAAGATCCATTTGCAGCCTATGGGGTAAACCCCATCTGGTAAGTCATCAACTAGTTCCCGACTAGATTGAAATACATCGAGTCCATTTCGTATATTAAGGCTTCTAGCCCGTCTTTGAATCGGTGCGGACACCGCTTCATTATAGGTCTTAGGTTCATCATCATCCGATTCGACTTCATCATCTTGGTTCTCAACCATTAGATTGATCTATCGGGTGCACGACAGTCCTCCTGGCCTATTGAGTTGGGTTGTTTTGTGAGTTCAATTGTTCATTACGAGCGTGAGTAGGAGGCTCCCGTGTTGACTTCATCAACATTTTGGAGATTCTCAAGAACTTCCTCATGAATTTCTTGAGGTGGAGGTGGCACAACTATTGTGTCATCGATGGCACAATCAAGTATGTCATCTTGTATTTGATGAGTCTCATTGTCGTGAGATGACCCTCTAAGAGTCATTTCCTCCCAATAGATCGTCAAATACTCCCACCAATTCTTGTTCACACCATTGAACAATCTTTCGTCCTCTGTGTTGTTTTGTGGTTCTCGAATTTCTTGAAGATCTACCTCGTTATGACCTTGTTCCTTGAAACATAGGAGTCTTCAAGAAACGTCACATTCTAGAAATGATCACCTTGTGATCTCCAGTGAGTAGAATTCATATCCTTTTGTTTCCTTTGGATATCCCACAAAATAACATTTCTCACTTTTGATTCCAACTTATCGATCTGCATCTTTCTAACAAAAGCGAGACAACCCCAGTCGCGTATGTTTAAGACTTGCTATTTTACCACACCATAACTCATATGGTGTTTTCTGATGATTTAGATGGAACCCTATTCGAATATAAGCGGCGATTAGTAAGGCGTAGCCCCAAAGGAATAAAGGAGACTAGCGAAACTCATCATGGATCGAACCATATCTAATAAAGTTCGATTTCTTCTCTCGGATACACCATTCATTTGTGGTGTTCCGGAGGTGTCGATCGGCCGGATTCCATGTGATTTCAAGTAATCAAGAAACTCTCGGCTTAAGTATTCTCCTCCCGATCCGATCGAAGATTCTTAATGCTTTTACCAGTTGTTTCTGACTTCTAACTTAAACTCCTTAAATTTATCAAGAGCCTCATATTTGTGTTTCATCAGATACACATATTCATATCTTGAAAAATCATCAATGAAAGTTATGAAGTACGAATATCCACCTTTTGTTTGAGTTGGAAATGGTCCACACACATCTGAGCGGATTAACTCTAGCAATTCTTTGGTTCGTAACCCTTTCCCAGAAAATGGTTTCTTAGTCATCTTTCCTTTGAGACAAGATTTACAAGTACCATATGATTCAAAATCAAATGGTGTGAGATAATCCAATTTTCTCGATCTTGCTATCCTTTTCTCATTGATATAACCAAGTCTACAATGCGAAAGATAAGTAGTATTATTCAGTATTACTTAGCTTAGGTCGTTTGTTTTGCATTTGAGAATATCTCGTTCACATTCAAGCATATATAAACCATTCGAAAGAAAGGCATTTCCATAAAACACTCCATTATGCGAAAAAGTACAACGATTGTTTCCAAAATGGAAGGAAAACCCTTCTATGTCCAACATAGGAATGGAAATAATATTCTTTGAAATAGCCGAACGAAATAACAATAATGTAAATCTAGTCTATAACCCGGAAGATCCAATCTATAAGTCCCCACGCTTTGTGACAACTCTTGCTCCATTTTCCACGCATAGGTTAACCTCCCGTGATTCACCTTCCTCATCACTAAGCCCTCCACATTATTACAAATGTGAGCCACAACCATATCTAATACCCAAGAATGTGAATTATTTATGACATATTTATCTCAACGACAAATATACCCGAGCTATCACCCATTGCACCTTGTGCCTTAAATTTTAGGCGCCTCTTCCGGTACCCTTTTAATGAAGCGTGCACTGGGTGATCTCGGGTATCTCATACTCGAGGTTTGTGCCTGCGAGGCAAACAAACTCTTCAATCTTGAATCATTTCATAGGGTAGCATGCATTCATGTGCACCGGGTTCCAAACTTATAGAAGTCGACATAATGCATCGAGCCGACATAGCATCCTCAATGTGCTTCTTATGAGCAACCCAGTCAAATGAGGCATACTCAGGATAACACTCATTGGGGATGATATTGATTGGTTTGTCCAAGACATACTCAATCTTATCCGTCCTTAATACCAAACGCAGGCAACGTAGCCAATCCGTATAGTTTGACCCAGTCAACAAATTTGTTTCCATCAAACACTTATACAACATAGTCGACATCGTAACTGAACGAAAAATTTACAGAAATTAGAACAAAATTAGAACAAAGTAAACACAGATCACAATCGTATCACTAATCAAACAAGGGTTTATTGTATTGATTAGCTCCCACTAATTTTTACATATATTGCACCCCCAAATGCAAAATACGGATTTATAACAAATATAAATCTTAGTAGTCCAAGATCCAAGTCAATATTATTTCAGCCTCTGCTTTGGCTCATGACTGTAAATAATATCACTCGGTGAGCCTCCAAGCCGATTGCAACATTGATTTGTAGCAATTCAAGTCTTATATTATCATAGTCTCTGCTTTGGCTGATGACTATAATAATAATACTTGGTCAGTTTCCAAAACCGATCGCAAAAAATAAATTTGCAATTCTTGGTTTATTAATTAAATTAATATGCATCCACTAATTATTTTGATCGCTTTGGCTGTTTCAAAATAATTAAGCAAGTCAACCCCATCACACGATGCCAACCATGCATCTATGAATGAGCATTTGCCTTGTCGATTTGGGAGTAAACACTTTGGTGTAAAACTCTTGGACGAAAGAGGCTAGGATCCTCACACAATTATGATGGACGATACGTTTTGTTTCAAAACCGGACTTGTATTTTAGTGGGGATAAAAACATGTGATACTAATTGTATATTTAATATCCAATATTAAATTGAAAATAATTCTTGGGTCGCCTACCCAGGGCATGAAATCGGACCACATATATTGGTCGTCGCTCACCCAAACATAGTAACACAGACTACAAGTATTGGTCTTGCCTACCCAAACAATAAAGCGGTCTCTAACTACTATAGTTAAAATAAGCATAAAATCAAATAGCATGCTTATCACGAGAAAAACAAAAATAGGGCTCAACGAATAAATTCATTAATCTAATTAATAATTTAATTCTCTAATTAAAAGTGGTTTATGCATTTATATTAATTCCAAATCAATATAAATATTCATTTAGCATTATTATTTCTAAAATAATAATCTAATAAGATTTATCAATCTAATTAATAAATCAATTCTTTACTTTATGCACATTAGAAGATTATATCAATTCTAAATTGATATAAATCAAACTTTTACTATTATTTCAAAATAATAACAATACAAATTTTATTAATCTAATTAATAAATTAATGTCCAAAATATGGGATTAGATTTATTAATTCCAAATTAATAAAATTAATCCATGCATATAATTATATCAATTCTAAATTAATATAAAAACAATATTAATATTATTATTTCAAAATAATAATATTAAACAAAACTTATTAATCCAATTAATAAATTAATTTGTGTAATTTGAAATTGAATTTTATTAATTCAAAATTAATAAAACTTTTTTTTTTTTTAATATACTTTGGCAGCCCAGCTACCATATTAAAATTCTGTCCCAGACTTAAGCCTCGCCCAGCGCCACGTGCCCGATTCACATGGCGACCAGGCCTGAAGATAGCACATACTGCGCATTTGCGGCCAGCAGATACGGAGGTCGTCTGCGACCCGAGCGCCAAACCCGGAGCTTCGCCCGCGGCCCAAAGAACGGCCCGATCGCTAATCCCGCTGCCAGAAGTCTGTTAGGTTTCGGCTGAATTGGTCGAGCCGCCGCTTCGCCAAGCGACGTCGATGGCGGTGTCGTGCTCGCCCTCGCCAAGATCGTCGGAACCCCAAGCGGCACACGTCGACGCCTAGCGTGCGATTTCACCGGCGTTCGAGCGGCGAACGTTGTCTTCGCCTCGTCTCCGCCTCACCAAACGGAGATGCCGGTAAAGCGTCTTTGCAGCAAAGACGGTCGCGGCGGCGATGATGGCTGCGCCACGCCAGCGCGTCGTCGACTGTCGTCGCCCTCATCGTTCCCGATGGGTTTTCGGGCGTGTGGTGAGCGGCGATTTCGATTCCGGTGAAAACAATTTCACAAAACACAATTCCGATTTGATTTCAATTTTCAATTACACAAAACAAATTTCGATTTCCAAAATCGGTTTTCAATTACGATTTTTCATTTCGATTTTCTTTTCTTCAGCGTAATCTTCCAACGTCGCGATTCGGCGACGACGGCGACTCAGTCGTCGGTGGAATAGCGGTGAAAAGTTTCGGTGGTCGGCTAAAATTTCCAAAATTTTAGATTTCTTTTCGAATCGAAAAATTAAAATTAATATCGATTTCAAAATCGATTATCAAAATTCCAAATTTTAAAATCCACAATTAAATTAGTACGAATTAATTATAGATCGAGAACCTGGCTCTGATACCACTGTTAGGATTCGTTCTTGACAACATCTAATGCGCAATGAATAAAACATCAAGAACGATCTAGATCTATAATTAAAGCATCGATGAGCCACAGAACACGTAGATCGAAGACTTACGTGTTTGTAACGCCCAATGTAGTAGTAAAGCTTCCAAGCTTCCAACGTATCCTTCGAGATCGTTTCCACAACTATGGTATCCACGTGTATGCAAATCCGATGCAAGAACAATTCCTCGGTATAAAGTTCAATCGAGAAAGCGAAATCTCTCAATAAACTTAACGGTATTTCTAAGAATGATTTTAAATCGACGTCTCACCGTCTCGTCTCTCTTTATTAACTTCCCATTAACTAAGAGAAACCACCCATAACCTAGTTTATTGGGGCTTTTGAGTTTAATTAATTAATGGTCTAACACTTTAATTAATTAAGCCCATTATCTAATTTAGTCCATTAACTTTCAGTTAATACTTATGGTTTTGCTTTAGGATGCTCGGGTGGCATTCACAGTGCATGACGACCACATCAATACGATGAGGTGGTGCTTTCAAAAGTGGCGGTTGGTTTCCCATATGAAGTCGAGCTCTTATGGGTGGTCAGTAAAACCGATCGACCGATAAACCAATCAAACCGATCTAGATGGTCGGTTTCGATCGGTTATTATACACCATTTTGGTCGGTTCGGTTTATTTTTGTGAAAAAATCGGTTTGGTCGGTCGGTTCGGTTTTGTAATTATGCTTCGATCGAAAACCCAATCGATCAACTTATATTATTTAAATTAATTAATTAATTAATATTTTAACATTATTTGGAAAAACACTAATATTATTTGGAAAACCTAATTATAAATTATTCATGTATATAATATATATTTATATATATTTTCGGTCGGATCGGTCGACCGACCGAAAACCGATATTGAAAATCGGTTCGGTCGGTTTTCGGTTTGGTTAGAATTTTCGATCGGTTCGGTCGAAGATGTGAAGTGGGCGGTCGGTTTTCGGTTTATAATTTTCTGGTCGGTCGGTCGGACCGACCGACCGATGCACAGGCCTACTTATGGGTGATGATTGCAATTGAAATTGCTCATGCAATAGGCTGGATGCGACTTTGGTTTGAAGTGCATTATACTTTATGTGGTTTGTCTCTCTTGAAGAGAAGATAGGATATGGTCCCTTCGTTAAAAGCGATTATCAAGATAATTATAGGAGAACTTCGTGATTGATCAAAATTCGCACTCTCGTTATGATTTTACTCATCCCATGATATAATTATTTAAATTTTGATAGTTCAAACATTTATTACATCTCATTTTTGATGAAGTCTTAAATTGGCTCAAAATCAAAAAGGTTCACAATTGAAATTAAAGTAAGTCCCGTTATAAAAGGTGGACTTCTATAAGTAGTACAGATACAAAATATTATTTCATCTATCTCATTTAAAATGTTTCATTTTTTTGGGTTATCCTATTATAAATGTCTCATTTTATTTTAGGAAGTAATTATCTTTTCAAAAAATATGGATCCTACCCACTTTTTATCACTTTAACTACTTTATACATTTCTTTTAAATATTCATGTCCAAAAGAAAAAAGACATTTTAAATGAAACGGATGAAGTAATATTTATTTGTTACAAAACAAAAATAAATATAATTTTTTATCAATACGAACCCCTTTAGAGGAATTTTTGTGTTTTACTAATACCAAACTCAATTGCCGTGCCACATATCCTTTCCGTCGTGAGAAATTCAATCAGAGAATAATTTTTAAAAATTTGATAGATCAAATATCTTAATTATTACTCCCTCTGTACCATTTAAAATGTCTCACTTTCCTTTTTGTGTTGTCCCATTACAAATATGTCATTCTTTTTTAGAAAATAATTATCCTTTCAAAAAGTATGGTCCTACTCATTTTTTATCACTTTAATCCATTTATACATTTCTCCTAAATACCCGTGTTCAAAAGAAAATGGACACTTTAAATAGGACGGAGGGAGTATTATTTTAGATTGAAATAAAATTTAGAAAGTTTTTCATAATTTGAGTATGAAATATGATCCCAAAGAAAGAAAATAGAATAGAGAAGAAAGCGAGAGAGAAGAAGACGACGCTGAACCAGGAAGACAACTGAAGAGTGATGGAGGCTCTGGCGGAGCTAGAGAGACTGCAAACCCGAATCCTTCACCGCATAACGGACCTCGAACTCTCTTACTTACCTCAATCCTTCTCCCACTCCCTCTCTCTCTCCGATGACTCTACCACCACTGAAGGCCGCCTCTCCGCCATCCTCCGCGCTAACGCAGTTCGAGATTTCTCCTTCAAGCGCGTCCCCTCCGATTACTACGACTGGACCCTCGAAGCCCGCCGAGACGTCCTCGCCGCCTCCTCCATTCACCATCTCTGCAAGAGCATTGTTTTGGTACCTATTCATGCCCTCATTTACATATTTTTTTCTTTTAGATGGGGAAACTCGCGATATCTCAACTCTGTATTCAAATTCGATTGTTTTTGCCTGGATTTTTGTGATTGTTTATCTAGATTATCATACTTCTTTTGGTAGAAATTAGTGTGAGGTGAGCATATAAGTAATTTGGATGTGGCTTTGTTTGGAAATGAGGTGTGGATTTGCTTCTCTAATTCACCGCATTCTGCAAATCTTCGGACATGAATTGTGTCAAAGACTCGCCTGATGACTGAATGCAGATGTGTTGCCTTTATTAGCTTATAAATTTGATGGTACCAAATTGGCATGACTGACCAAAACCTAGTGACTTTAGTTGAAAGAAGCAACGTGTACGAACCAAGTCCTAATTAACTAGAAGCTCTTGATTTAAAACATTTACAGATTTCAGTGATGAACTAGATAGCTAGCAGGAAATGGGAAATTATTTTTTTTGTAAATTTTATCACTGTCGAGGTTGGGAATAAGCCTGTAAGTGGATATAAATCCAACAATTATAAATGGTATAGGTGGCATAAAACTCATGAACATAATGGTTAATGTTCGAATCTTCAAATGATAAACTTGAGCCTTAGTTTCCCTCTTGATGTGTTTTTGTCATTCTATAAAAAACATTTCCGCATACGTTCATGTTTAAAGTAGAAGTAAATTGCTCTTAACCTTCTAGAACAGTTGATTAAAACTATTATACACCTATTATTATGTCGTTTTAGTGTAACAATGCTGTATTATCTTATGAACATCTCTAGGTTACGCTGCCAAAAAATATAGTACAATGTATCTGAATTTTGTTAAACTTCCATCACATGAATAGTGTTGTATAAGACTTATGGATGCCGAGAAATAATCTTAAAATGAAACATAACATACTGGAGCCCAAAGTAATGGAGTAAGTAAGTGGAACCTTGAGAATTGAGATGAATCTAGATATGGTGATAGAGTTAAGGTAGATTGAATAAACCAAAGTAACTGAATTGAAATAAACACCTGAAAAATGAGGCTCAGAGACAGAAGTCTGCCACAGCAAAGCTGCTCTTTTCCTACAATAATTCTCAAGATAAGAAACCCTAATCTGAATAATTAACTACTTACCCCTACAACTCTGTCCCGTTCCATGAGCCAGAGCAGTATTAATTAAGCAAAAAAAATATCAGAACTTAATAACTAATAACTAACAATTTATACAATAAAATAATCTTAGAAAGTCTTCTTTGAGGCGCCTTCTTCCGCTGCTATCAGATGGTCATAATGACTACTGGAGTGCCCCAAATATCAATGCTATAAGGTATTATTCAGCTAAGTAAATTACTTTTAGCATTTAAATACTCTACCTTGGGTGAGGCATTGCTATTAATCCTCCAATCCATATATTGAGTATTGACAATTTGTTTGTTCTCATGACCAATTTCTCCAAAAAAAAAGTGAAAAGAAGGAAATAAAAAAGAATTGAAAAACAGGAGATAAACACAACTGAAAATAAACGAATAAATATTGTTACTTCAGAAGTTCTTGTGCATTTAATTTTTATTCTTCCTCCATGGTTCCTCTTTCTCATTCTCTTTTACATGACTGATGAATTCTTGCTATTAGAGTGGAAATTTCAAGAAATATTCACATTCTAAAAACTGGGAAAATTGAACTTTGTGCGGCATGGAGACTGCATCATATAGCATGGACTGCCGTATTCTATCAACATCTTCAGTTCTCTGCTAAGGAAAACTGACTTCCATTTTGTGTTTATTTGTTTTCTATTGATTTTCATATTATACTGGTGGTGCCAATACAATTTTACTTGTGCTGATTATGGGTTTCATATCCGCTCATTATGACTTGCATTATGAGAAAAAATATAAACTTGTCTTCAACAAAAATTAATAAACATACGAACCGTTGCTCCAGCCTGCCCTACTCTTATTCTTTCATGAAAACCTAGCTGAGGAATCTTACTACTTATATTTACTATCATTTTGGAGTAGTGATTAGATCAAAATGCTTTTGCTCTGATTACCCAATTCATGGAAATTTATCCGAATACAACATCATTTTCTTTTATATAGGTCAATACTCAAGCCCCACCTGATGTAACTGATTGCAGCAATCGAAACTACTCCAAGTACTATGTTGTTGTTGTTCAGGTAACAAAGTTACTATCGTTCTCCTGTCCTTATGAAAGGAATATGCTTGATTTTGTCATTCTGTATTTTGCTTCTTTGACTGCAGTATACTGCTCGCTTCAATGCTGAGACTGTCAAGAACTTTTTGTATACACTCAATGATGGCAAGATATCAAAAAAGAAGTTCAACAGTAAGTTTACTTATTCTTAATCAAATGTTGGTGTCCATCACCATCATTGAATAGAAACTCTTCTGTTATTGGGTGGCATGCAGGAACATTTTTTTATTTTTCTTTTTGTGTCTTTTGTTGAGTGTGGATTTTGAAACAGACTATATTGGGACTAATAGTAATAATGCCATTCTGTATGAGAACTTCTTTGGTAAAATCTGCAGTGGGGTTGTTGACCTTTGGCTTGAGAATTGAGATGATGGAGGGGACAGCAGTGAGGTTTGAACCCTAGACCTCACCTCACACAAGGGAGGTTCACGCCTCACGACTTGGGTGTCCCTGAAGGGGACGACCTTCAAGTTGAATTTCAGTCAGTTTTTGGCAAGTACTGGGTTGCTAATAATATGTCCTTTACTCTACTCGTATCTCAAAAAAAATATGTCATTTACTTTTACTGATGAAAATATTAACTTTGATGTAAATGACCAAATGCACCATGTCATAAGTTTATAGCATTTACTTGCCATATAAATCTTAGTCAACCTTCACCATAAAATTGCTTATGCTATAATTAAACAGTCTGCAATTGACCTAACCTAGGTGGTAGTCTTAAAAGAATAAACCAGAGCTTTTTCTATTATGGATCTGAATTCATAAAAGAGAAAATTACTACCATAGATGCAAAACATTTTATTTTTGGTCCATTTCCTTGTTCATCTGTTATAGGATTAAAAGTCACTGATTCTTGACAGCTATCTTATATTTTGCAAAGGTCACTTTGTTTGTATATTATCTCGAGCTATTTATGAACTTGATCTTGACCTCTGTTTACATCTTCATGTGGATAATTGACATCTCGATGATATAATATTGTCAACTTCACATTACGTATAAAGATCTGAAATAGATATTTGTTTGTCTGGAAATACATGCTGATAGTTCTAAAGCTTTTTTCTTCAAAGTAATTTTGCATTTTTCCTCGGCCTTAAAACCTGTAGTCATAGACTCATAAATCTTATCCACTTTATCCGCTTTTCTGTGTTACTCTCTTATTTCCTTCAGCAGAACATCACTCTTCTCAAGTGAACGGCTTATATTTTGGCTTGATTATTGGTCCATGATCTCTTTAGAAACTATGTCTTAGATAAGCTAGAGACGTGAAGCTTGTATTAGATTGTTGACAACTCTGTTCCCTTCAGTTTGTGAACTTGTTATCACCAAGCAGATAACTGCAAACTTACACAAGGTGTGTATTTCTGATTAGAGATTGGAGAAGAAAGATGAGTAATTGACAAAATGCATTTGCAGATGGAGCTCAAATAATGCAATTCATGAGTAATAGATGGGATTTCAAATCGTGTGATTTGTAGTTTAAATACACTAAGAGGTTCAAATCCTCCCCCAACAACATCGCGTGTTTTCTATCTTAAGAAATACATGACTATTGTTCCACTATGCTTTGTGAAGTTAATGATATTGACAAGATCAAGTGCTGCAGTGAGGCTCGCACCAGAAGAAACATCAGCAAAGTTGACTGGTTATGAACACAATGGTGTAACCTGTATTGGGATGAAAACTGATATACCGGTAATAATCATCTAGCCTTTTCTTTAAGAAATTCAATTTTATATAGCATGCAAAAGTAACAGTAGTAGTGTCTGCATTACATCTCTTTTGGTTTACATGTCCTAACTTTTGCTATTGTGCCACCTTATGATGCAGTAGAATGGATCTAGCAGCAACCTTTTGGAAGAATTTATTTTATAGTTCATAAACTGCCGCTTAGAAAGTCACAGATCAATTATTTCCACAAATATACTGTCTTTCAGAGCTGTTTTATGTGGTTAAGCAAATAGGGAAGTGAATTTTGTTATTTGGTTGCATATCTTGCTAGCGTCTGATTACGGTTATGACATTTCATTTTAGATCTGATGTGAAATTGGAATATATTGAGTGGCTGTGATTCCCATACAAATTATGTCTTACAATTCATGATACTGGCTGGTGTTTAGCCACTGTCCTAAAAAATTAAAGCCTATCTTTACCAATCCTACAACTTCAGCTTACTATTTATGACTAGAGGTTTTGAGGCCATTCAAATTTATATTTGCACTGCGATGTCCAGATGTGTGTGGAACTTGTGATTCAATCCTTTTTATCTGCAGTTAACTTTTCCTCTACATTTTTCATTATAATGGCAGTAGTTCATTATGGCTGAACTTGTCTCCTACATATGTTGTTTGCTTAACGGTTCATTCAAACTATAATTGTCATGCTTGAGAATTTTATTCTCTTGATTGTATAACATTTTGTCAAAATATGTTAAATGAGTATTGAAGGAACCTAGGGTAATTAAAATCAAATTATTCACATCCCCTTGTCGAGGTAGTGGTGCGTTCATTCAACCATCCTGACTCTTGAGTAGTCTGTCGATACGAGAGTACTTCATTAATATGCTTAAAGATTGGTTTTTAGATGTTTATGTTATATCTGATTGATTGTTGAACATTCCTGTTTTCTGATTTCCCTAATTAAGAATAACTTTGAACCTAGAGAAATAAGTTCTTACATTGTTCAGAAACACATAATGGGCAGTAAAACTAGTGAATTCTGCTAGTTTATATGTATTGTTGATATGAAAGTTCAGCTTATTTGAATCTTGAAACTCTTGCAAATTGGCTCAACATGACTGTATGCACGCTAGCTTTTTTACCTCTTTACTGCAATAACTGGATGAAATATTGTCCCAGGTGATTTTGGACGAAGCAATCATCAAGCTTAACCCAGATTTCTTCTGGTTGGGAGGTGGTGAGATTGATCTTAAATTGGGAATCAGGACTTCAGAATTCATTAATTACGTAAAGCCATTCATTATTAACTGTAGCGGCAATTGATTTATCACACAGCTGCCATTGGAGCATTTGAAAAGGTGATCACTTGTGCCCTACCATTGCTAATTATACAGAATCTCTTTTGTTTCCAAAACTTAGCGTTGGAAGTTTCATTAATGTTCTGTTGGACTCATGACAAAAATTTGGGGAATCATATGACTTGATGTAGTGTTGGTTGTAAAAGAAAGTAGCAAAATATACTTTCTACAGACATCAAAGCTCGATTGAGGACTCATTGGCCATTCCAGCTTCTTTCATTTCATTTTGAGACATTAGCATGTTAGAGAAGATGTCACAGAATTCCAGGACCAGCCCTGTTGGGATAACAGACCACACGAGGAGCAAGAATTGTTCGTTTTGCTGATATCGTTGCAAGGTTAAGACTCATACTTCCCCGTCTGGCCCCTTTTTCACTTGAAATGCTACCACACTGAAAATGCTACTTGATGCATTAGAACTACTTTTTTTTTTCTCATTAAGAGTTTCAGTTATTTATCTGTCTTGATTGTGAACATAATTTGGTTATAGATGGTGTAGGAAGGATCAATTAAGAATGATGTATGACATCTCTGTTTCTTCCTCCGTTACTCGTTTTATACTGGTTCCTATTTCTTTTAATTTGGCTATATCAGGATGTTAATGGATGAGTTTTACCCGAACAGATAAATAACCGCTCATAGTCCATTAAAGTTTAAAGCAACTGGTTCCAGATCCGCTTTAGACTCGGACCGTTTAGACCCATAGTTTGATGGTCTGATCCTTTATTGATTTTGGTTCGAGTAAAATCCGTCTATTGACAAACCTAAGCTTAAGTATGCTTGTCAATGAGTCGGTTTTACCTATACCGATGCGGAATTACTCATAACCCCTTAAATTCTAAAGCAATGGTTTTGGTTTCAGTTTCAATTTCAGAACTAGTTCTGGTTCCAGATTCGCTCAGATCTGGATCGTTTCATATCCATAGTTGATGGTCCGGGTCCGGTATTTAATGGATCGGTTCGCAACCGTAATCGATATTTATTATTTGTTATGATCCGGATAAAATTTATCTATTGATATCCCTATAATCTCAAGTTTGTTCAATGTTAAGTTGCCCGTGATCGTTGGGAAGATCTTAATAGCTGGTTGTGAGGAGTTTATAAATGGAAGGGGCTAACTAGGACACACATTAGCTAAGAATATGGAAGTGCTCCTCCGGAAATAGTATAAGGGGCATAGTGGCAATTATCCCTTAAATGAGACATGAAATGAATAATATTTAGGAGAACCAACAGAAACAAGACTATAATTTAATTAAAGAAAAATAGAAACCCTCTGAATTGATGCAAGAAATAATGGAAATCTCGATTAGGTAAGTAGAGCAATTTCATGCACCAACGAGGAGTAAAGTTGGCAAGGAGCAATTGGGCCTGATATGGGCTCTGCTCGAGCCGCTCCACAAGATCAGTTGGGTTCAATGTACTGGACTAATATAAGCGAAATGGGCTCCATTTTTATATATAGGAAACCTTTTATCAAGTTCAGTTACCAACATATTTACACTCTTTGCTATGTTCCCATTTAATATATTCAGGCCTAGCCCGACTAGGCCAGCTAGCCCAGACCCATTGCACATGGTGTCATGGGCCGGGCTGGTCTTGATTGTAGTATTTAAAAAATGTAGCTTGAGTCCGACCTGTTTCAATTGTGGTTCTGAGCCTAATTGATGGTAGCTGTAGGCTCATCTGGGTCCAGCCAATTGACTTCTCCAACAGCGAGGGACACTAAGAGAAAAGTGTGTAACTGACAGCCCAAGTGTCTTGTCCATTATTGGAGCAATAAAAGCAACTTTTAATTAATTATATTATTGCCTAATGTTGGAACACAAATAAAAGCAGCATTTATGATGATAGCAAAAACTCAAGAAATCATGGAGAGCATATATTATTCTTTATTCCTTATCACATTTAATTCAAATGACATGCAACATGACCATCATTCCCCAATTCAACTGCTCTAACTTGATACATGCATTGAACATAAATATTCTGAAGAGTTGTCAAAACTTCCAATAACTTTGTGCAACTGATCAAATATTGTCATAATTCATTTCTAACAGACTTAATTTGTTACATGTTTAAAGTCTGAGCTGATGCTGCTGCTGCTTCTTTTTCTTCGTAATCCCAAACATAAAAATAAAAACAAAAACTGAAGAAATCAAGATTCGATATTTTAGAGAAAACAAACATATTAGGTCCCCTTGTTATGAATAGGTGGTTTGCGATGGGGTTGCGCATAATCCATGACTACAGTGTCCTCCACCGTGCCGTTATCTTTAGGGCTCACATTTTCCTCGGCGTTGGATACCGATGACTCCACCATCGACCGTTCTGCTCTCTTCCATATCTACATAGATATCGGAAATTATTATTACTAATATTAATACAATAGTTCGTCTGACGAGCATAAAAATTATACATAGATTTAATAAAAGAATTGTTATCTATAACAAATAAATATGTATATGTTGAATTGTTGAACTATGCTAAACATAAAAATAAATAAGGATATTAGAGGTATATCAAAATCTGTAAAAAAATATAATATATTATAATAAAAAATTAATAAATTTTAGTAGTATTTATTCTCTTATTGTAACGAGCCCATCCCATGCTATGGATGCATGGATACAAAGACTAAGGGACTTGGGAAGCTGTTGGCATTTTGAAGTGGAAATGTAACCTAAGCCTAACTAGCGGTGCATAATTTTATCAAATTTCCATGTCATGGTTTATTTTTAGAGTTATTCTTAAATTATAATCCAAAATTTGACATTTAGCCCAAATTTATGAATATGACATATATAATATTTATTTATCTTCGTTGTTCATTTAATAACCGGGTCAAAATTTCTAGCTGGATCTGAATTGGTATCATTAAAAAAATAAAAAAATATCTGAAATCAGCTTTGAGCGATACACATCAGCTTAGTTGGCCGGACATTTTGACTCACACTATTAAGTGAACAACGAAGATAAGTATAGACTATATTTATAATATTTGTAAATTCAGGCTAAGAAGTTACCATCGGATGAAAGTTCAGACTATCACTTAAGAAATACTGTTTTTTTTATTAAACAGCAGTGTATTTTTACTATATAATACTACCTCCATCCCGGTATTGAAGGCTCCTTTTTTTTACACGTAGATTAAAGAGAGTTACGTTTTGTGTGTAAAGTAGTGTGTGACACAAAATTCGATGCACTTTTTAATGTAAAATTATTTCATTTTTTGGAACGGCTAACAATAATTTGGACAACCCAAAAGATATCATATTGGTGTATTTGGACTTTTCTGTATCGGTTCAACAAGGGTTAATCAAAGATATTAATACCTTTGCTCCAGTATCCTGATGCAAAATATTCCATGAGTGTGAACCTTTTGTCTTTTTCCCTGCATGCATAGACTTTTCAATAATTATATATAAAATGCAAAATACTAAATCGAGAATAACTGATACAAACCTTCATTGTATTGACCTTGTTGAAGTGACAAGAACTTGGGATTATCCAACTGAACTAAGTTCAAATCCTCCAAATCCTGCACCAGCTTTCCTAGTCAGTCGAACTCCATTTTTGCATGAATTAATCGTAAAAGTAGAATTGAATGTTAGAGTAATTCACAAATCTAAACCTTGCTCCGAAGTTGAAGTTGATCAGCTACAGATTTTTCATCCGAAACCATAGTTAGAAGTCTAGCAGTGCATGCATGCAGATAAAGATAGAAAACCAGATAATAAGCTAGAAGTGCAGCCATAATATCAATACAGATTATTTGAAAAAGGAGATGCTAATTTTGGGAGCAGAGGCAGAGATGTGTTGATTTGGAATGTGGAGATGGCGATGCGTATAAGTATTGGGAAGGGAAAATGAAGCATTAAATGCATGAGATGGATTTTTGTTTGAAGAGAACATGCAGGTGTTTATGTGTTCAACATGTAATACAAAATTAAAGATATATCAGCGGCCCCACATGTCTTCTTTTTAATCTGAATGACAAAGTCGATGTGGATTCATGATATGACATATGATTTCAGACAAGGAGAGATATATACATATATATCATCTTCCATGTGAATAACGGAAAATAACTATTTCTTGCACCTTTGGTTGGTGGACTGGTAGTCGGTAGAATGGAATCTGATGGGATATGGCCCAACCAACCGGCCCACTAACAGCGCCAGTCGTAGCTGGGCCTAACGCCTGATAGCGTGCCCACGCGGTCGACCCCAATCATCGCTTGCAACGCTACCCCTGAACCGCCACCTCCGCCAATGGAGAAGATGAACCAAGGTCGCGCCACCTCCACGTGGTAGCCAGAAGGCGAGAGGTCCCCGCCCGCCAATGGAGGGCACGCCAGAGGAAGAGTCACGCAACGACCAATGGAGAGGTCGGGCGCCTTCGTGACAGAGTCAAGTCGATAAATAGAAGGAAAACGATGTTAGAAGGTTAGCAATTTCATCGAGTACAAAGGCATGTAAACAATACTCTGCATGCGAACAAATTCTAGTGAAAGTATTGAGGAATCATTCCTCCGTGGGCGAGATCTCATTAACGATCGAACCACGTAAAAGCCCAGGTGTTCTTTATCGCTTCATATAAATCTCGCATACCACATAGCTAGATTCATCATTGGCGCCGTGCGTGGGAACAATTTTCAACAAGAAAAGCTTCATTCCCTCTACGACTAAATGGCAAGAACACGCACAACCGCCGTCAGCGCTGGCAACAACCGCGGAGGACGACCAGTGGTCGTCGCCGGCCACGGAAAGGAGATCGCAGACGCCACGAGCGGTCACACTCGAGGCCACATGGAAAATGTCTCCATACACCCTCAGACCGCCTCCCAACATGGGGAAGATGTCGACCTCAACGAGGACGAGCAAACAACCTCATTCGTCCCACGAGGTCCTTGGCGAGCTGTGAGCGAGTTCCTCCACGCTAATCTCGGCCAATTCCAAAGCTTCCTCAACCAGAGGACTAACGAGGCGGGTCCTCTAGGGCCCCGATGAACACCACGGCCTCCCGAGGCCGCTCCCCATGAGAAACAACAGCCACCGGCGTGATAGCCAAGAGCGCGATCGCGCCCGACGCACGGAGCCGCCACCGCGGCCGAGCCGACCTCATTCGCGGAGCCGCCACCGCGGCCGAGCCGCCACCAACGATCGCCTCGCCATTCGCGCACCGATCTCCACTCGTCATGCCGACTGCAGAGTCGAGCGAAACAAGGAAGAAGGCGGTCGAACTCCCCGGAGGGGCGATAGCGCCGCTATCGATCCCCCACCCTCCGTAAAGAGACGGCAACGATCTCCGGGTTCGACCACACGGAGAATCATCTCCCTTTCTCCGTGGAGATTCTAGACACGCCCCGCCCAATGGGTATCGGGCACCCAACATAGCGACCTCGATGGCCTCGGAGACCCTCCGACTTCCTTTTCGCCACACCACCAACATGGCGAACGAAGGATGGAAGATTTTCACATGTGCAAAATCTTCCCGAGTCTTGATCTCCAACGCACGGCG
Organism: Salvia rosmarinus; assembly: GCA_036937905.1. Lineage (NCBI taxonomy): Eukaryota > Viridiplantae > Streptophyta > Magnoliopsida > Lamiales > Lamiaceae > Salvia > Salvia rosmarinus. Next base: position 101,988 of record JAODLM010000607.1, read on the forward strand.
TTGGTTCACCGCTCCGCCGTAACAAAGATCCATCGCTTCCGTGACCTCATGGATCGCCTGTGGCGCTTATCGAAGATGCCGCCCAGCCAGCCTTCCTCCGACTGCTCACAATCCGCCAGGCGGACGAGACGATGTCAAACTTAGCCTCGAGGTTCATCAAAGAGTCGCTCAAAATCGACGACAAAGAACGATCTCTACATCATCAACGCGTTCAAAACGGGATCCGCCCGGTGGCGAACAAAGAAATCACCGTGGAGAAACCAAAGACGCGAGTAAGCTTTGGAACTGGTGGATAACTTCGCCAAGGGAGACGAGTCGGATCGGAAGAAGCGGGAGACACGGGACGAGCGTAAGTCCGAGAAAAAGCCGGACGATCAAGTCGAGGTGCAGACCGCAGAGCGCCTTGACGTAATCAAAAGAGGGCCGAGTCCGACTCGACTCGGCCCAACCCCGCCGGGCAGCGCCTCCCCGCCAAATCAGGCGGAAATATTCGAGCTCCACGCCGAGCTCTTCCCAAGCCTCGCCCCTATGAAAGGGGATCCAAGAAGAGGTCCACGACGCAGTATTGCGACTACCACCAAGGGTATGGTCACGATACCGAGGGCTCAGTAAACAGGCTCACGGATCGACGAGCTCGCCAAAGGTGGAGCCCTCAAAAATACCTCGACGAGTGGTCCAAGAAGAGCGAAGCGCAGAAGGAATGGAGCGGCAACAATCGCGGCCGACCCCGCCGCGACTCCAACCCAAGACGACGAGGACGAAGGTCCCAACGCCATGGAATGTGTCTATGTTGTTACCGATCGCCTCGGGCGACGAGGTCGCCCTCAAGAACGACGCCCGAGGCCGGCCCCTAAGAGCCAAGAACAAGCGACTCGGATGGCGAGAACATAACGTTCTCCAAGGAAGACCCCGTGCCTGTGATCATGCCGCACTGTGACGCCATCACCATACAGTGCGGTGGGCAACAAAACGCCCACCGGTCTATATCGACATTGGAGCCTCCACAAGATCATCTTCCGTAGCTGTCTCGATAAGCTTGAGGTCGGAGGCATCTGTGTTCTTCCGCACCTCCCGCCCACGGAGCTTCACTCAAGAAGCGCCCACCCGGGGGTCATTACCCTTCCTGGCCACCGTAGGGCGGGCTCCTGTGTCGGTCACCAAGGCCATCCGATTCTTCCCGGTCCGGCCCATCTCCGCACAACATTATCCTCGGGAGAGATTGGTCAGACGCCACCAAAGCCGCCTGCTCGCCTACCACCACCAGAAGATTCCCACCCGCTGGGAGTGCTCAAGATCCGAGGGGACCAAACGGCAAGAAAAGAATGCCTACGGCTCTCAACTCGGGACGCGGCCCGCCTGCATAGCAATTACGGCCCCTGAGGCCGACACCCTGGATGACCCGACCGAGGACCTCCAACTATACGACGACGATCCTCGAGGTCATCCAGTCGGCACCTGTGGCCCGCGGACGTCCGCGCACGTCAAACGACTTCGAAAGAATATAGGGGCGTGTTTGCTTGGTCCCCGCCGATATGACCGGGTGTCGCCCGAGCTCATAACTCACCGCCTCAACGCCGACCCGCCACCAAGCCATCCGTGAGAAGAAAAGGATATTCGCGGCGAGCGCAACCAGTCATTAGGGACGAGGTGACTCAACTTCAAGGCCGAGATCTTGTTCGAGGTCAAATACCCGACCGGATGGCTAATCCAATCGTGGTCGAAGCTCCGGCGAGGGTGGCGCGTAAATGCCGATTATACCGACCTCAACAAGCATCGCCTAAAAGATTGCTACCCTCCCGATATCGACAAGAAGGTGGAGGCTTTGGGCCACCAGATGTTCGACTTCACGGATCTATACAAGGGTACCACCAAATCCTAATGAGCCCGGAGGACGCACTCAAAGATCGCATTCATCACCGACTTCGCCGCCTTTGCATCGAAGATGCCATTCGCCTCAAGAACGCTGGGCTACCTACCGTAGGATGGTGGATGCAACATTCAAAGACCACATCGGGAGATCGTCGAGGTCTACGTCGGCGACATAGTAGTCAAAGTCGAAAACGGAGAGCTGCACTACGACCTCGGCACCATCCTCCAACTCGCCGGTCGGCAAACCTCAAACTTAACCCCAAAATGCACGCTCATGGTAAAACGGGAAATTCTTGGGGTCTTTGGGTCTCCCAAGAAGGCTTGAAGGCGAACCCCACCAAGGTAAAGACGGTGCTCAAATGCAAGTGCCAAAACCATTCGCGAGGTCCACAACTTACCGGGTGCCCAGCCGCCTCAAGAGGTTCCTCTCCCGGCCGCAGGCAGCCCCATTCTTCAAAATCTTGAGGAGGGCCCCTGACTGCATGGCGGGAAGAGCATCACCGCCTTCACATTTCAAGGAGTACCTCACCGACCGCCTACCTCGACCGCCCCAAAAGAGGCGAACTCTCTCCTTGTACTTGGCGGCCCCGGACGAGGCAATCGGGCTTGATCAAGTGACGAGGTCGACGGCGCCTTCCTATTTACTTCATCACCGAGACTCAAAGGGCCGGAGACAAGGTACGCCGCCTGAAAAGGTAGCACCGGCATCGTGAATGCTAGCGGCGGCTCAGACCCTACTTTCAGCTCACTCCATCCAGTATCGACCGACCGCCTCGAGGCAAGTCTTATCAAAACCCGAGTCATCGGGACGAATAGCCAGTGGGCCTCGAACTTGGCGAGCACGATATCTCGCACTCCCCTGCACCGCCATAAAGGGCAAGCTCGCCGATTTCACAGTAGAAGCGATCGAGCTCGGTCGGACCGCTAAGATTAGCTCCTCTAACGCCTCCACTCGGTCATCCCACCTGCGGAGGAACCTGACCTCCTCCACCGGATGGTTGTTGGCGGATGTACGTGGGCGAGCCTCGTGCAAGACGGGCAATGAGCGGCATCCTTCTCCTCGGCCCGATATGCGAAGTCACCCACGCACCCGGTTTACCTTCCCACCACCAACAACGAGGTGGAGTATGAGGTCTAATCTCGGACCACCCGCTATGAGTCAAAGGTGGGGAGATCCAATTTCGGCGACTCCTGTCGTCGTGAACCTGTGTTAGGCAAATACGAGGCCAAGGAGGACCGAATGAAACAATACCGACAAGGCAAAAGAGATGTTGACCTCGCTCGAGATACTTCAAGATCCACCGAATCCCCGAGGGGAAAACAGCCGGTGGCGACGCCCTCGAAGCTAGTCACGTCGTCAACAAGTCCACCAAAGGAGAGATCCGTTCGAAGCATAGCGGAGTCCCACGTCGGCATCATCACCGAGATAGAGCCGACCGATGTCTCCCGAAGGCTACCCGAACACGGCGACTACCTTGGATCGCTCGAAGCCAAAAGATGATGGCAAAGTCCCGTATATCTCATGCGTGAGGCGTTCTTCACCGGAAGTCTTACCTTCAACCCTCCCGAGATGCCTCGGGCGGAAGAGTTTACTATGTGCTCAACGAATACACCGAGGGTCTTGTGGAAGCCACATCGGGTCGCGAGCACTTTCAAAGAAGACGCGAGGTCGGGATACCACCGCCCACCGCAAGATTCGCCGAGCTCGTCAAGAAGTGCCCAAAGTGCCGATCCACCCGCATCAAAAGCCTCCGACGGATTTGAGCGACCGCAGAGTCCGTGGCCTTTCATGCGATGGGGATCGACATTGTTGGCCCGCTCGACCGAGCACCGTGTCACCCGATATTTAGTCGCGGCCATAGACTACTTCACAAACGGGTCGGGCCGAGCCACTTTCGAGCATCACGAGCGTATGATTCAAACCTTTGTGTGGAGAAATATAGTCCGCTTGGCATACCGCACATCCCGATCTCGGACAACCGCACTCAATTCGCCGACAAAAATTTCAAGGAGGTGCGAAGAGCTTCACATCGATCAACGCTTCACTTCGTAGCACACCGCAAGCAAATGGTCGGACCGAGGTGACGAACCGCACGATCGCATAAGGATTGAAGAAGAGGTCGATCAAGCTAAGGCGATGGGCCGAAAATCTCCTCAAGTCCTCCGGTCTCTACAGACCACACCTGACGGCACACGGGAGACCCCTTTACCGGTCTCTGATGCATCGAGGCCATCATACCGGCTGAGATCGGAGCGCCAAGCCCTCGCACTCTCCACTTCAACCAGGCCGGGAACGACGAAGACCTGCGGGCCAACCTTGACGCCCTCGAGGAGAAGCGCGAGCTCGCCTTCATAAACGAAGCTAAGTACAAGAGCCAGGTCGCGCGCTACTACAACAAAAGAGTAAAGGCCTCCACACTCCGAGTGGGCGACCTCGTCCTGCGGAGTAATGAAGCAAGCCGAGCCGAGCGTCTTAACAAGCTTGATCCGACATGGGAAGGACCTACCGCTCACGAGGACCTCGGCAAGGGCCTATAAGTCACCACCGTCCGGGCACTTATTCTCTAACTCGCACATAACTCATCTAAGGAGGTATTTTACATAGCTTTGATTTTAGATCGCGACATGTTAGCCCTCCTATTGTTTTGACCGATGTGCGATGTCACATTTGTTTAATAAAACATCCGTTTTTCTAATGAGTATTTCACTGTTCGCCTTACATTTATGTGAACATCCATTCGGATATACCACATCTAAACCTTCACGCGGGCGCCCTACGAAGATGAAAATCCCACTAAGTAGGGTACGATCGGACTACCCATTAAGTTGGGCGCCTACATGCAAAGCATACAGACACCCATTAAGTTGGGCGCCCACATGCAAAGCATACAGATTACCCATTAAGTTGATCGCTCTACATGCAAGCGACATCCAAACCGATCTAGCCACCTCATACCCTTTACTTGGGAAGATATGCACCCGGTACAAAGTCTAAAATGCATCAACGACTACAAACAAAGTACCAAGCCATATCTGAGACAACCGTGTTTCTTGAGCTCGCTTATACCCCTTTATTTGGGAAAATACGTTGTATACAGTATGAATACATTTATGACCAAAACGAAGTCCTAAGCTATGTTTGTACCTCTCAAAGGGGAAAACGTACACTCCGAAACGAGTCTAAATACATTTATACCTACATACAAGGTCCTATACTATACATGGCCTCATTCCGGCCTCCGGGCTCCGCCTCGCCAGGACCGGCCGAAGCTGCACCAATTCTCTACAAAATCCCCAGGCCGACGATGTATGCCTGGAACGAACTCGTGCCTTCGACCCGGTCGATGAGGCGGAATCACCACTGCCCGCTCCCGGCACTCGCGCTGGGCTCTGAGGCAGCCCGGACGGAAGCATCGACCTGTGATCACCTTCACCCGCCTCCAGGACACTCGTGGCGGCGCAAGCACGGCATCCCGGCGGGGGCGCACCGAGGTCACACCCCGACCCCCCGACGGACACCGGGCGTGTGCGACCTCGGCCCTGCGAAGCTCTCCTCACGACCGAGGACCTCGGTCGCCGCCCGTCCCAGAGGATCCCCCCCTGGATAATCCGCCCCCTGCCGGACCCATCAACCTCAGCACCACGGCGTGATCGGAGTATCCGCCCTCCTCCGCTGGTTCTTCTACGATCGGGTCGGCAGAGCCCGCTGTGGCCTCGCCACCGCCGGCATGCGACGCCGGACGATGTCGCATATCTCCATAAACTTCACCACGAGTCGACGCAGCTTGAACTTCTTCTTTGTTGGGCCTTCCTCATCCTCGGCACCATGCCCTCCGCCAGCTCGACTCGGTCGTCGGCTTGGATATGGTAGTCCCACCAGCAAGTGACCGCCTCTCAGACTGCATGCTCCTCGACAACCGAGCGAGCCTCTCGCGGTCGATTCTGTTGTTCCTCGACCGCATCAAACGTCCGTGGATTGCGTCGCCAGATATGTCCGCCGACTCGCCTGCGCGACCTTCAACTTCACTGCTCGGCCGGAGGCGGCCACCTCCGATCGACCTCGGTCAACTTCTTCGCTTCGAAGAAGACACCGAGCTCGCATCCATGGCGCCCAAAACTTGGGTCATTTCGCACCGACTCTCCAAAATTGCACCTCGCCCTTCTCGGCGGGGCACCTCGGACCTCTTTCACAGCGGCAATTCATGGTCGAGTCCCAAGTATTGAGATGCGGAACGCTATAAATAAAAGACAACACAAGTCTCGTAGTGATAAACATTCTTTATTGCATACGAAGAATTTTATTACAAGGGCTCGTGGTCCCATCGACCCCCATGGTTCAACCTATTACAATTGGCCCACTAACCTCGGCCTCCTCGACTCGCCGCCCCCCGCCCGTTCCTCCGGTGCTCCATTCTTCTTGGCTGGTCGACTGAGCCGCCGAGCTCGGCTCCTTCTCCTCCTCCTCCTCCTCTTCGGCCCGGCCGCACCTCGCCGTAAGCTCCTGCTCTAGATCTTCATCCACCCGCATCGGACACGGCCTCGGCCGCGGGAGCGACGCCGAGGAGGCTAAGGCCTCCACCACGGGAAGGCGGCATCGGCAAGCACCCGCATACTCAAGTTGATGACCTCCGATCAATCTCACCAACCATGCTCGCCTTGTCAAAATCGCATCGTGGCCGCCAACCCTCCTGTGGGTAGATATCACCGCGCCTCATCACGGCGGCGGGTCGGAGATAAAGGCGAGAGGACTCGACTGATAAGTTTGTCACGAAGGCCTTCAAGATGGGCCTCGCTTGCGCCAGCAGAGCACTCGTCCGACCGCCGCCTCTTCTCCGCCTCGGCCACCTCCTCCCGAGCAAGACCACTTTCGGCGCGGCCTCCCGCACAAAGACGGCCCATCCTTGCGGCGGCCTCGGCGGCCCGCCCCAGCAACCTCCACCTCCTCCGCGCCCGGTGAGGACTCACTTGTGACCGCCTTTCTCCACTCGTGCTTAACGCAACAACGTCGGCCATGCGGCGATCTCGCCGCGATCAAGGCGTGTCCCAAACCAAACGATTAGTAGCGCAAAAAAAAAAAAAAAAAAAAAAACATGACAGACGAGGCGTAAGATCGCAGGAGATCGGTACTGCACAAGATCACGGGCACGAGCCCACCTCGAGGCCCGAGCTGAGATCGGTGCGGACCCTTCAACAGATCGCCGAGGTGTTCCACCACCACGGGCTGCGAGTGGGCCCCACACCTTCGCCTCTTTAGAGGCTCACAATCGCCACCGGGCGCAGTCGAGACGAGGCCTACCGCTTCACCTCCGTGTGTGCTTAAGCTTCACCGCATTACGAAGAAAATCGCGTTAGTCAAACAGAGGTCGAACCTATAAGAAGGAAAGAGAGGTGCCCTCACCCACTCGGACCCGCCCCGAGCTCGCGACCGTGCACACTCACCCGCATCATTAAGGTTGTCCCGGTGAATTCAATAGAAACTTCACCGAGCGCTGAAATTGTTCCTCTACCCAAATGAGGGCTTAAGCTTTATATCCGCCACCTTACCCATCCCCCATCCGTAGATCGGATGCCCATCGACCCTCAAAAGAAAAACTTTTGCCACCCCGACACCTTCGAGGGTCGACTACCCTAAACCACCGCCGAGGCGAAGATAGTACAACCCTCTCGAGTACTGACGCTAAAGAATCGCATCAAGAGCTCAAAGGAGAACTCCCGGCTACATGATAATGTGCCAACCCCATCTCAACTACCGACCTAATGGAGTTCGGGGTAAATCGGCGAGATGGGGATTCGGAAATACCCTGGAGGCTCAAAAGACGGGCTAACGGAACCTAAGACCGCCCTAAAGGCGCCTATATACATAGTTATGAATCCTCCCGAGGGCTAACGCTTCATCGGATGGGTGCGGAACACACCACCAGCGCCGGCCGAATGTGACATTCTCCTACTCTTATTACATCGCCAAAATCACGACGATCCGACGTCCTCACATTAACCCCATCCCACGCAGATGATATTGCTGGAACCCTAGCGCTAATCTTCCTACACCTACCCGACAAGGTATAGCAGGAATAATCCCTAACCTCGATTTCACTATCAGGAGAGGAGGATGAGCGGTTCGAACCAGAAACTCCCGCGGGAGATGAGCGGGCGGACCCGGAAACAGGGGGGAGGGCGTACTCAGAAACAGAGGAAGAAGACATACTTACTTTTTAGGCGAGTAAACGGCTACTTCAGCGAAAATCGGGCTCAGAAAATCTCTCACAAATTCTCTCTCAGAATTGTTAAGCGTCGAAGAAGAAGAAAGTGAACAGTTGCCTCTTTTTCGCCTATTTATAAGACAAGGGGCGCCTGCAAATTGCCGTTTCAAATTCAACACGTGCTACATCGTGATTGGATGTCGTTACACGCAAGACTCTATTCGGCGCTTGACCACCGCTCGGCGCGTCGGACGACGCCAGATAGGGCGGGCCGCCATCGACTTAGTAATCATCATACGGACCCCGGCGTCCTCTAGATGGCGGCGCCTCAGGTCGCACACCGTCCTCCCCACAAATGTCAAGGAAATCCAGATCGGACCGCGGCCCACCGGATCGGACCTCGTCCAACCAGATCGGACCGCGGCCCACCAGATCGGACCTATGCCAACCAGATCGGGCCTCGGCCAACTAGATCGGACTCGCCAACCAGCCGCAGAGTCTCGCGCGCCGAGGACACACCACGGCATCCCGAAAAGGCGGTCGCTCGGGTCGAACACCGAGCCACCACAGAGTAATACCACTACACCGCACTCGGCATAACCAACGCAGAGGCGCGTTATCCAGGTCGTACTTCGACTTCCATCGGTGCCACATCTTTCTCCAAGCGGCGGACAATAAACAACCCAACTCAGATCGGCACCAGAAGACCCTCACATCCAAGAAACAACTTCACCAAGCCACACTCACCCTCGGCGGCATCTTCCTTCACCTCACCGCTCGGCGTCGCCGGCTATTCGGGGGCTATGATGGGATATGGCCCAACCAACGGGCCCACCAACAGACCCAGCGAGCCGGGCCTAACAGCGGTAGCAGCCCACGCTGTCGAGCCCTAATCATCGCCCAAAACGCTAGCCCCCGAACCGCCACCTCCGCCAATGGAGAAGATGAACCAGGTCGCGCCACCTCCACGTGGCGCGAGCGAGAGGTCCCTCGCCCGCCAATGGAGGGCACGCCAGAGGAAGAGTCACGCAACGACCAATGGAGAGGTCGGGCGCCGTGACGTAGTCAAGTCAGATAAATAGAAGGAAAACTGATGTTAGAAGGTTAGCAATTTCTTGAGTACAAAGGCATGTAAATAATACTCTGTCTTAACGAATTCTAGTGAAAGTATTGAGGAATCATTCCTCCGGACGTAGATCTCATTAACGATCGAACCACGTAAAAGCCACAGGTGTTCTTTATTGCTTCATATAAATCTCGCATACTCACATAGCTAGATTCATCAGAATCTTCAGTGAAGGCTTTTTATGGTAATAGGAAAAACTAGTTCCCTACGGACTTAATTAGCTCACTTGATTAAAAGCTGACAGATTTGGAGCAAGGATCAAAGATTGAGTTCGAGTAGCAGCGATCGTAGAATTTCCCATTTTAGGCTGTCTTCTTGCAAGCACTATGCATTGGTTTTTCTAGATATTTAACCGTTGAATCATCGTGATTTAATCCTTTCGAATTCTCATGAGGTTAGAGTGTGAGGATCCTGAGAGGAGAGATTCACCTTTTTAGGGGTGAACATTTGAATTTTGGTTAAGATTTTTACCTAATCCGAACCGATCTGAAAATCCAAATTTTTAGAGAGAAAAAATCCGATTCGAACCGAATATCCAAAAATCCAAAATCCTAATTTTTTTATAAAAATCCGAACTGAACCGAAAAATCCGAAATTCTGAAAAAATCCGAAATCAATTTTCGTTAATTCTTATCTATATTTATATTCGATTAAAAATTATTTAAATATAATAATATTATTATATATAAATTATATATTATTCGGATTTTTGGATTTAAAAGATCCAATCCGATTCTATCCTAAAATCCAAAATTTTGAAAAAATGTCAAACCTATCCGAACCAGAAAATTCAAAAAATTCAAACCAAATTTTAAATTTCGATTTGATTTAGATCGATATTCGATTTTTGGGTATTTTGTTCAAATTTCACACCTTTGGAACAACGAAAACTAATCAAATTTTGAAAACAAAGTTTTTAGTCAAAAATGACATATATAACACGTCTAACCCGAAATTGAATGAGTATTTTAAAATAAGATCGAAATTATAAAATTTGTATAAATTCATGATTTATTTTGTAATCAATATCTTTATTTTTCAAAATAGCTATGTACCCAAAATTGAACTAGTTATGTATATACGCTTGTCTAGTGCGGTTTTACTTATTTATGCGATAGCAGTTGATTTTTCTCCTCGTTATAGAAGAAGATAAATGAATTTATTTCTTGTCGCTATAAGTATGGCGAAATATAGAAATATATATATATAGCCTATATGCTTCCCATGTGATTGAGGACAAGTTCTCCACTACTTATCCCCTCTCATAAATTTTACCACTGCATGGCTTAATTGGCACATTTCCTTTTTTCTCTTTTATTTTTCTCCCAAATTTATATTTTAGCTTTTCTTTTTCCAGTATTATAATTAAGTTTAGATATGATTTTAGCATGTGATATAATCTATCTAATTAAGGTTAAGTTTTGAAATTGTTGAAATGCAAATCGCAGGATTAAAACCTAAGTCATGTATTATTTATATGGATTTGGGACTTTATCATATTTGACAAAAAAAATCCAGAATTAATAAACAACTAATCCCTTGATTTATGGGAAGAAATCAGTTACATAAGATTTAAATTACCAATATAACCTTCATTTTAGTGCTGCAAAAGTAATAAGAATAGATTAATGCATTGATCTTGTAATACAAAATGAATGGATGTGATTAGTTCTCACCGGTTCCCATTTAAGAAGGTTAGTATTTGAATATATATATATATATATATATATATATATATATATATATATATATAGGAGATGGATCGGGAAGTAAAGGATAATTTGGTAGGAAATGAGAATGAATCGAGACTTTGATTCAATGGATGGTTGAGATTTAATTTCGATTGTCTTTATAGTTTTGTGTTTTGTGTCTTTATCATGGATTCTTCGTCAACACTGAACTCTTCTTGTCTTCTGTTAATGAAAGATGTCTTAAACTAATATATTTAGCATATGTCTTCTGAAAAGATGAAATATGTCTAAACTAACATATGCAACATAGTAATTACGATTGTCTTATACAAATATGAAAGATATCTTTGAAACTTACATATCTATTCCTATTTCCTATACTTATTTTCATTCTCACAAGAACCATCCCCTATATATATATATTATAATAATTTTATGTATACACCAATGCATATGTGTATATATTATAATGATTTTATATATTACAATGTATGATAGCTCAAATCTATAAAGATGTTAGTGAGATTTAAATTTGACCTCAAATACTACTACTGCTACTATTACTAATAATTTCGAGTTATATATGGTTTGAAGACTATCGCATATGAGCGTATTGTTTATCCAACTTGGCATCAAAATAGCGATTATAGTTTCTCAAGAAATAATAATAATAATAATAATAATAATAATAATAATAATAATAATAATAATAATAATAATAAATAATAATAATAATAATATGACAATAGTAAATCATAGAAACCAATGATGCAGATTGATTTCTGATTCCTACATAACGATTCTTCAATCTACAACAACGATTTTGGAAAAAAAAATCAATGTCTTTTCAGTAATGTCTATTAGCATTTATATTGTAGTCGGAAATTCTATTTGATCATCTGCTTAAAGTCAATAAATCATTTTTCACGTATTAAATTACGTTAACTAATCACATCACGACAGCCCCATTTCAAGTCAACCGGCCAGCAAAAATACATGCGTCAATTTTATGCCTCCTGCTTTATAAAGTTGTAGGGACTCATATCATCTTTAAATTAAATAATTTCTTCTAGCTTGAGGGCATTACCTTCTTAAGCTACATATATCTTGCTCATCTTTTAGAACATGTAACATCATCATCATATACTTAAATTATTACTCAAATATAGACAGACCAGCCTTGTGCCTAGGGCAGAAAGCGGTTTTCGGTTATCGGTTATCTATCGAACCGAACCGAAACTATGACATATTCTTTAACAGATATCGCGTATTCGGTTTACTTCGGTTTATGATAATATTTTAAATTTTTTCGGTTTTGGTTAACCGATAACCGAACGGTTATTAACCGAAAAACATAAAATCTTTTCTATTTTATTAATTATTTTAATTTTTTATAAATCTGTAAAAACTAATCACTAATATTAATTAAAGTTAAACCATATTACTCTAATGTATCAAATTATCAAATTACTCTAATATATCAAATTATCATTGCATGAACATGATAGTTTGTTGATGAATTGATGTTGATTGCTTTGATTTATTTTGAATTATTGATGGATATTGGATGAATTTTTTTATGGACATTAAAATTTGAAAAGTTTACATATCGATTGCAAAGATGTATCTTATGACATGTCGTTTTTATAAATTCATGTAATCTCCAAACAATTTTTCGGTTTTTCTTGCTGAAAATCGAACCGCACTAACCGATGCGGTGTTTGGTTAATCGAACTTAATAGACGGTTCGGTTTCGGTTATTAAATTTATGAAAATTTCGTTCGGTTAATCAAAAAAATCGGTGCGATTAACCGAACCCAACCGCTTCCACCACAACGTGCCTATAGAACATGCAACCTCTTAGGCCTAAATTATTTGAACAATCCTCTTCAACTAGTCATCCAAGTTTCGCCCAACTAATCTAGCTAGAATTAGGAGTGAGCATTCGGATTTTAATTTGGATTTTTGCATAGTCCGAATCGATCCGAAAATACAAATTTTGAGAGAGAGAAAATCCGATCCGAACCTAATATCCGAAAATTCGAAATTCGAAAATCTGAAATTTTAATAAAAAAAATCCGAACCGAAAAATCTTACTCCAATTTTTTTAATTCTTATATATATTTATTAGATATAAAAATAATTAAATAAAATATTATTATATATAATTCGGATTTAAAAAATTCAATCCAATCCGATCCAAAAATCCAATTTTGAAAAATATCAATCCGATCCGAACCGAAAATCAGAAAAATCTAAACCGAATTTTAAATTTCGATTTGGTTCGGATAGGATATTCGATTTTCGGATATTTTGCTCTCCCCTAGCTAGAATGACTCACAAAACTTAAAAGGATGTCTTGCCTTCCAACTATTTTACAAAAGTGAATAAAAACGGTTAGTTTTCATGTTCTTACTTTAAGAAAGAAAGTTCTTACTTGAACCTATACAAAAAAAGTTTATATATACACATCAAGCTTATGTTTATATACAATAATACTTCTTATATGTTACAATATATGATAGCTCAGACCTATAAAAATATCAGTGAAATTTCGATTTTAATTCCCCCAAACTATTTTTCTAGGTATGCCTTGCTCATAATATGAGGCAAGTCAAACACTAAGGAAATTTAATATCATGTGGATGTTGCAAAGAGGCATTTAAATGGTGGTAGGGCACAAGAGAATGGGAAATAGGGACCCCAAGGAGATGGTTGAGTAGACAGCAACGCATGGCCAGACCGCCATTTGCACCGCCTCGGCAGGACACGCGGGCCCACCCCCACGGCCCCCACCGTTGGCCACGAACACCATGTTCGAGCTCACATCTAGCGTGGCTGCAGTAGTTAAGCTACAACGTACGTAACGTAACTCTTTATATTATGACAAATATTCACTATCAACACCGTTAGTGTGTGTGTGAGTGTGTGTTTATATACTTCATTTTTTGCAGGTTTGATGATTAGACATGTGACAATAAATGGATGTGAAGTCGGAATAAATCTCCGAACTAAGAATTCTGTAGTTCAACTTTATGAATAATTTATTGGAAACTGAGAGGATGTTTGGTTATAAGCTCACCAAACAGCAGTTTATAATTCATTTTTCGTTTTAAAAAAATTTTATAATTTGTTTTTGGGAAAACTATCTACCAAACACCCTCTGAGTCGATCTGGAATTCTTTCCAACCAAAGAAAGTAAATGTAAAAATAAAAACAAGTTTAAGAAACGAAAAAGCAAGCAGTGGGATGTGGTTATAACTCAGTTTTCTTCTTACTGAATTCAAAAAATGGAATTATCGTCCTATGAGATTCGAATCCATAAGAAAAATTCAAATTTTGTGATTCCATAACTTTTCCAACAGATTCATCAACTTTCATCGTAAATTTATTTGATTCTCATATTCACACTTTAAAATGATTCTTATTTGAAGCTCGCCTTATATGATATGTATATATTAAAATATGCATATATATACTTGAATAAACTATTAACATGACACAAGTTAAATCAAATTTTATAAAAAATGGATTATATATATCACCCCAATTTTTCTCTTCATATCCATTTATCTAATAAATAACAAAAAGTAATACTCCCTCCATCCACCATTTTCGTTCATTGATTTTGGTGAACGAGTTTTAATAAATTATAATGAGGGTAAAATAAGTGGATGTAAAAAATAAATTAATTAATAAATAGTGTGAATAAAAGGCGTACTATAGTGATAATAAATGAATATATTAATGGATAGTGAGCGTAAAAAGATGGTCTCTGCATGATTTTTTTGTAAATAAGTAAGTAGGTTCAGGTAAAAATGTAAAGTTGATGTTTCTAAAAAAATAGTTAATATTTTTTATGGACTGACTAAAATAAAATTAAATGAACGTATTTGATGGACGGAGAGAGAATAATAAATATACTATTTTATCGTAAAGCCCTAAAAAATCTCTAAGCCCATTTTAGAAGGATTTCTAAGCCCATTTTAGAAGGATTTCCGACCATATGGGTTCATCTTGGCAAATTTTCGTATAATCCAAAACCATAGAATAGGCCCATTTGCTATAAGGCGGGGACATAGTCGTAGTTGCAATATGTTACCCCCTATTAATTTCTACAATATTATTTTGGTACAATTTGTTCAATTGTTAGTCAAATGGTCAACGGTTATGTTTATTAAAGTTCTGATAAATTTCAATATACAAAAATACATCTACATTCGTCCGCAAAGTGCAGATGAATAAAAATATCATTTATTCTTAAGAAAAGTATCATTTATTTTTTATATTGAAATTTGAACGTATCATTTGCACTGAAAAAATATCAAAATCTGTAGATCCAAACATCCGTACAAGAGACTACCTCGTTTCAATAATTTAAATCCCAAGTACACTCCTAAAGTCGGTGTACAACCCGACAGGATCGACCAACCACTAGGCCCAAGCATCGTGCCCAATATAAATGGGCCCCGACATTAAGCTCGACTATGTGAGTTCGGCCCAAGAAGACTTCTCAACCAACTACAACTCTAATCGCAATTGGAGACGTAGAAGATTCGGATGCATATCTAAAAGAATCCTTATGAGAGAAGACTTTGTATTAGAGTCAAACTCAATTTGAATCAGTCGAACTCAACTTGATGGCTTATAAATAGAGGCTAGATTAGGTGAGAGAGGGGGAGAAGATCTACACTTAGATCGATCACTTGATCATCTACACTCTTTGTAATCGCTTCTTACATTCTCAATACACATATACTCTCTTGCTCCGTGGACGTAGATCTATTTCAATAGATCGAACCACGTAAAAACCTCTTGTGTTCTTTATTGTTTTCACAACCTCACACACAAGATTTATCATTACGCCTCGTGGGAAATTGAACAAAAGTTTCATTTTCTCACGCAAAATCAATGGCAAGGACTCGTGCAAATCCTAGCGCCGGTGGTGCAGTAACAGACGGACCGAGGACCCCAACCGAGTTGTTGCACAACACGAGGAAAAGAAATCGCTGCTGTCGATAACAACCGACGCCGAGGGCTACATAGAGAACCTACCTATACACCCTCAGGACCGTCGTCCTACCGAAGAGGAAGAAGCCGACCTCAACGCTGGTGAACAAGCGACCCATCAATCTCACGAGGTCCTCGGCAGAGCCGTGTTCGATTTCCTCAATGCCCATACGGGCCAATTTCAAACCTTTCGAGCCAAAGGACGAATGGGCGGGAACCTCAAGAACCATGAATAGAACGCCCGATCGCCACCTTCCGCAATAGCCGAGGACGTTCACCTCGGCGAAATAGCCAAAGACGTTCACCTCGGTGAAATAGTCAAAGACGTTCACCTCTGTGAGATAGCCGAGAACGATCACCTCGGCATGATGTCCGAAGTCGATCACCTCGACAGCCCATAACTATTCACCCGGCATCACCCGCGAGTCGGTGACCTCGGCACAATTGTCAAGTCGCTCACTGAGACACGCCCGCTGCGTGCGAACGGGACCGAAGAGAGGAAAGACGGAGTCGATCCCCTCATCATCAGAGAGACGATAGACGTCGCTACCGGTCTCCCACTCCTCCTGGGAGGGATGGCAACGAACTCCCGGGATTCGACCGACATGGACGGATCATCTCCTTTTCCGAGAAACTCGGATACACCCCTACCGCAGCCGATATCGAGCACCCAACATCGCTGCCTATGACGGACTAGGAGATCCCTCAGATTTCCTTTTTGCCTACACTACTAACATGGCAAATCAGGGGATGGAAGATTTTCACATGTGTAAGATCTTTCCCGAGGTGCTGGTCTCCAACACCCGTCGTTGGTTCACCTCACTCGCCGTAACAAAGATACATAGCTTCGAGATCTCATGGATCAATTCAGTGGCGTTTCTATCAAAGATGCCACCTCAAAGAACCTTCATCCGACCTACTCACCATCCGCCAAGGACGAGACTAGATGATGTCAAATTTCGTCTCAAGGTTCATCAAAGAATCCCTCAAGATCGATGAGAGCAACGACCTCTACATCATCAACGCATTCAAAAATGGGATCCGACCTGGCACACTAAACAAAGAAATCACCAGGGAGAAGCCGAAGACGGCAAGTAGCCTTTGGACCTTGGTGGATAACTATGTTAAAGGGGACGAGTCGGATCGTAAAAAGAGAGAGACATGGGACGAGCAGAAAATCGAGAAGAAGAAACCGGATGATCGAGGAAGAGGCACCGATCGCCGAAGTGCCTTCGACAGAATCAAAAAGGGCCCAATGGAGTCTAGATTGGGACCTCGGCAAAGGGGCCTATAAGTTTGCTTACCTATCCGGTACACTTATCCCCCGAACCTGGCATATTACTCACCTGAGGAGGTGGATTACTTGCTCCATCTTATATCTATGTGAAAATTGCTCACCCTGGATGAACACAACTTACCTTCAAAAGGGCGCCTTGCGAAGATAACAAACCTACAAAGTAGGGTACTCAAACTAAGCACGCGTCAGGGGACCACCCCTCTCGATATTTCTCGACAAACAAGGCAAGCACAAAGATTACTCATTAATTTGAACATCTACGTGCAAGGCATACAGATTACTCATTAATTTGAACATCTACATGCAAACGACGTCCCAATCGGATCTCGTAATTTATACCTCTTCATTGGGAAGATATACACTTGATTACACGTCTAAATACATTTACGACTACGGTCTAAATACATTTACGACTAAAAACCAAGTTATATATGTAAGATATACACTTGATTACACGCCTAAATACATTTATTTACTACACGCCTAAATACATTTACTTACTAAAACCAAGTTATATCTGAAGATATACATTTCGCACACGCCTAAATACATTTACGACTAAAAACCAAGTTATATCTGTAAGATATACACTTGATACACAATTTAAATACATTTATGACTACACGTCTAAATACATTTACGACTAAAACGAGTTATATCTGTAAGATATACACTTGATTTACGCCTAAATATATTTACGACTACAGTCTAAATACATTTACGACTAAAACCAAATTATATACGTAAGATATACACTTGATACACAATCTAAATACATTTACGACTTACACGCCTAAATACATTTACGACTAAAAACCAAGTTATATACAGAAGATATGCACTTTGGTACACAGTCTAAATATATTTACGACTAC
Source organism: Salvia rosmarinus (assembly GCA_036937905.1). Classification (NCBI taxonomy): domain Eukaryota; kingdom Viridiplantae; phylum Streptophyta; class Magnoliopsida; order Lamiales; family Lamiaceae; genus Salvia; species Salvia rosmarinus. The sequence continues at coordinate 120,056 of JAODLM010000607.1, forward strand.
ATAGTCTAAATAAATTTACGACTAAAAACCAAGTTATATACAAAAGATATACACTTGATACACGCCTAAATATATTTACGACTACACGCCTAAATACATTTATGATTAAAACCGAAGTTATATGGGTTTACGGCGGCGACCGCCAAGACTCGCTAAAGCTACACCAGTCGACACTGGCCTCGCTACATCGGCCTTCGCCGCCTCGACCTCGACCTTCCCGCCTCGACCTCGGCCTTCGCCTCCTCCCTCGGCCTTCCGCAGCCAACCTCGACCTTCAGGGCGACCTCGCCTTCGCCCCACCTCCTCCCTCGGCCTCGGTCGACTCGACCTTAGCCGCCTCCACCTCGGCCTTCCGCGGTCGACACCTCGGCCTCGCCGCCGCCTCGGCCTTCGCGGCCGACCTCGGCCTCGCCGCCTCGCCTCGGCCTTTCGCGCCCGACCTCGCCCGCCGCCACCGGCCTTCCGCAGTCGACACTCGCCCCGCCGCCTCGGCCTTTGCTACCTCGGCCTCGCCACCTCGACCTTCGCCGCCTCGACCTCGGCCCTCGCCGCCTCGCCTCGGCCTCGACCTCGGCAAAGCGCTTTGGCGGTGAAGCCAGCGACATCGACGGCGAATACCTCAGCGAGCGGCCGAGCGACATACGACCGGCGTAACGCCAACAGATTAAGCCAAACGACATACGACTTGGTGAAACGCCTCAGCGGGGCGAAGCAGCGATATACGACTTGCGAATCGCCAACAGACGGGGCGAGCGACGTTTACTTGCGAATACCTCAACAGACAAAACCGAGCGACGACGACTTGGCGAGCGCCTCAGCAGGAAAGCGGCGACATACGACTTCGCGACGCCAGCAACAGACGAAGCTGCGACATACGACTTGGCGAGAACACCTCGGCGGCGCGACCAAGAGACATTCAACCGGCGGACTCACGGTTTCAGCGAGGCGATGTCGAATCACTCTCCCAATCCAAAACGACCTCACTTCTACGCCTTTTGGGGGAGGATATGATAGGATACGCCCAACTACTAGGCCCAAGCATCGTGCCCAATATAAATGGGCCCCGACATTAAGCTCGACCACGTGAGTTCGCCCAAGAAGACTCCTCAACCAACTACAACTCTAATCGCAATTGGAGACGTGAAGATTCGGATGCATATCTAAAAGAATCCTTATGAGAGAAGACTTTGTATTAGAGTCAAACTCTATTCAGATTAAGTCAAACTCAATTCGAATCGAGTCGAACTCAACTTGATGGCTTATAAATAGAGGCTATATTAGGTGAGAGGAGAAGATCTATACTAGATCGATCCTTGATCATCTACACTCTTTGTAATCGCCTTACACCTCAATACACATATACTCTCTTGCTCAGTGGACGTAGATCTATTTCAATAGATCGAACCACGTAAAACCTCTTGTGTTCTTTATTGTTTTCACAACCTCACACACAAGATTTATCACAATCAAAACGACAAAATCTAGAATTCAAAAATGTCGAAAATTTATGAAAGTAAAAATATAAATCGTTAGAGATGGGCAAACATGAAAAGTTGGATCTAAAGTGAGTAGAAATTTCTATTTATAAATTCCAACATAAAGTAATTTGTCTTTCAAAATTTTACAGATATAAATTTTATACTAGTGTCATACGTATCGTCATGATTAGAGTCGGCAAAATGAGCCCGATCCGAAAAGCTCGCTCGGGGTACTCGGGGTTTGGGCTTAAAATTAAAGGACGAGAAAAATCCGGGCTCTTTGAAAAAACTTGGTCTATCGGGCTTGGGCGAAAAAGCTGGGTTTGAGGCAAAAAAACTTGTCCGGTATTCTATTAAATATACATATTTATAATATTATTAAATATACATATCTATAATTATTTTAATAATATTTTATATAATTATTTATTTTTTACAATTAAAAATATTAATTTTATATCTTAAAAAGTTTTAAAAAAATGATCTAAAAAACCCGCAGTTCTCAAAGCTCGCCTGGGTTGGTTTGAGTTTCATATTTTAAGCCAAAAATTCAGTCCATCCCTTGAAAAAAAATAAAGCTCGATGGACCGAGAGCCTGCCCGCCCGCTACTTTGCCGACTATTGTCATGATATAAAGATTAATTCATTTATGATGACCATACACATAATTTAAAGTTATTTTTCATTAAAACTCGATGGATTATAAACAAGTTCTAACTAAAACTATTAAAACTTTCTTTTATACAAAATATTGATTTAATTGACAAAAAAAATAAAATTAATAATGATAATTTTATCAAAATGAAAATAAATTTTATTCCCAGATTATTGAAAATGCCGAATATCATAGGGGCTCATGCTGATGAGGCTGACTCGATGCCCATGTTAGATAGTCAAATCATATAATTTTGGATCCAATCGGTTATGGATCTAAATCTATTTTTAGAATCTGGATTCTTTAAAATATGAATCTTGGATCGGATCCGGATCGCACTCAAACTTTCGAATATGGACACGGAATTAATTTTGAGATCAAATTTGATCGGATCTGGCCACGGATCGACCATATATATATATATATATATATATATATATATATATATATATATATATATATATATATATTTTTTATTTTATTTTATTAAATTTCTAACAATAAATATAATTCTTCAATTTTGTTTCTCAACTTCTCCAAACATATGCTCAAGTGTTCCCCGTTTTACTTCAACTTCTCCCAAACATATGCAATTGAATGTCTTCCGTTTATGTTTATATTATTGAAATAAGTATGTATTTTTTATGACATTTATTTCTTTCTTGGCTTCTTTAGGATGCTGAAAGTAGTTGTAACATATAATATTTACTTGAATATTATTGTCTGTTTTGTTATAAGTATATAGTTTGTTGGAACTTGAATGTATCATGTTGTCATTTGCATTATCGTAATATTTAGTGTTATAATTTATTTTGGATGATTGTATTATTTTTATGATTAATGATGTAATGACTTATTTTTTAAGGATTGTTGTTGTGGATTAGATGATAATTATGGTATGATGGTGTTATTGTGATTTTTATTAATTCAGAATTTATGTTAAAAAAGAAAATATATAGATCCGGATCTAGATTCATAGATATTATGGATTCTATGAATTTGAGTTTGGATCTCATTTTTTGGATCCAATGGATTTGGACCGGATGCGAATACAAACGAAATTTTTTGGATCTTGATCTAGTAAAATCTGATCCAAATCCGATCTATTATCATCATCCCTACTCATCACAATTGTATAAAGTAATCAATGAATTCTCAAATAAATTTCTTATCCCTTATGGCGAAAGTTAAACAGAACAATTTCAACTTCAATCTCATTAACACGTTTTAATTTTAGGGCGAAAATCTTATATAGCCTTTATGTTAAGTTTGCTATCCTTTTTATCCCATATGTTAAGTTGCTATCATTTTTAACCATTTGTACATTAATTTTATCCTTAAACATAAAAATCACACGCAGTTCACATGCTGTGGCTAACCATCCGTGACCAACCATCCTCCATCCCTCGCGGTATGCCAACCCTCCCTCGTCGGAAAATTAAAACAAAATGGTTGGCCGCCGAAAAATGGGTTGGCCGCGGGTTGGCCGCCGGAAAACAGATGGGAAGGGGGAGGGAGGGTTGACCGTCGGGAAAATGGAGAGGGAGGCGGTTGGCCGCCGACAAAGGGGAGGGAGGGATGGTTGGTGTTGTTGGGCTTGGGCTTTTAGTTGGCCCAAAATTGTTTTCTTTTACCCAGCCCATGACCCATTCTTTTCAGCCTTTGTATTGCCTTTTGCCTACTGTTTCGGGCAGTAGCTTTTCTAAGGAAGGGGCAGCAGTTTTTTTTTCTTTGAGAGAGAACAGAGAGGGATACACGAGAGGCAGAGGGAGAGGGAGAGTGAGATTGTGAGGTCTTTGAAGAGGGAAAAGAGAGAGTGAGGTAGAGAGTGTACAAGGGAGAGGTTGTTCTTCGCTTGGGTGTAATTCTTGGCTTCCTCACGGACCATTCTTCAATATTGAAATTGGTGTTGCTCCCGTGGATGTAGGCATTGCCGAACCACGTAAATCTCGTGTCTTGTTTATCTTCGTGCATATTTTGATAGCTTGTTGTTATTACTTGTTTCATGGGTGCATTGTTTATGCTTGTGAGTGTCTCTCGTGTTTTGTCTATTGCTTCCATTGCATTGGTGTCGTTGTGGGTTTGCATTTGACGCCAACAATTGGTATCGAGCTTGAATTTCAATTTGGGTGGTTGAGCTCACATTTGAGGTGTTTTGAGGCGATTCTAGACAAGCACTCTAGGTGTTCGATAAAAGTCCCGTGAGAGACTTTTTGTAAAACAAGTGAAAAATGACTTCCACAAGTGGTACAATCAAAATTGGAAAGTATGAGATAGCAAGGTTCAATGGGAAGAATGATTTTCCTATTGGAGGATGCAAATGAAAAATTTGCTAATCTCACAAAAGCTGCACAAAGCTTTGACGGGTAAAGAAAAGAAGCACAAAGACATGACGGATGAGGATTGGGAAGAGTTAGATCTTGAAGCACGCGCCTCGATCATACTTTGCCTTGAAAGGGATGTTGCTTTCTTGGTGGACAGTGAGGAAACAACGGGGGCCGTGTGGTTGAAGTTAGAGGCAAACTTCATGACGAAGACTCTAACAAACCGGATCTACTTGAAATCCAAATTATATACCTGCAAGATGGAGGAAGGTACACCTATCGGGGAATATATTAACAAATTTGATAGGTGTATATCGGACTTGAAAGATATAGATGTGAAGGAGGACGACGAGGATCAAGCTCTCATGTTACTTCTTTCATTGCCAAAATCATATGAAAATCTTGTACAAACTTTGATGCTTGTGGGTGATAATCTAACGATGGATGAGACTAGGGCGTCACTCTAGCGGATGATCTTGAAAGATTGCAACTAGTGGCATGGCTACTAGTGGTAACAAGGAGCAAGCACGGGGTTATTTACAAGGGTAGGGCGCATGAGCGAGGGAAAGGCGAGGAGGAAAGTTGAGATCGAGTTCTAAACCTCTTGCGGAAAGACCATGTTTTAAATCTGGGCAACTTGGGCATTTTAAAGCAAATTGCCCAAACAAAGGGAAACTTGGAAGAAGAGCAGGAACAAGAACAACAGCGGCAACAACGAGAGAGTACAAAGGACACAAGAGAGGTGGTTATGCTTCAGAGGAAAAGGATTTGGGTGATTGCTTCTCGGTCAATTGTGATGAGGTAAGCTCTGATAAATGGCTACTTGATTTGGGTTGCTCTTATCATATGTCTCCAAATAGGAAGTGGTTTACTACCTATAATGAGGTAGATGGTGGAACTGTGTTGATGGGTAATAACCATTCATGTAAAGCAGTGGGGCTTGGTTCAATTAGAATCAGGATGCATGATGGAGTTATCAGAACTTTGAATGAGGTAAGACATGTCCCAAATTTGCGTAAGAACCTTATTTCTGTTGGTGAGTTGGACTCCGTTGGATGTAAAATTGTTACTTGGAATGGAGTCAAGAAGGTTGTTCGGGGTTCTTTAGTTGTGATGAAAGGTATCCGTCAAAGGAACTTGTATACCCTTTTGGGTACTACGGTGACAGGAATTGCGACAGTTGGAGCAAGTGGAACTAGTAGAACCTGTGACTACACCCGTTATGGCACGGAGACTCGGACACATGTCGAGACGGTCTAGATCTGCTTCTGCAAAGCAAGTTTGCTGAAGAACTTGAAAAGGCCTTGCATGGAGTTTTGCGAGCATTGCGTGTACGGGAAAGCACACCGAGTTCAGTTCAGGGCCAGCAAACACAGGAGCAGAGGCATCTTGGATTATGTGCACACGGATGTATGGGGGCCAGCTACAGTTATCTCTAAGGGAGGATCCAGGTACTATGTCACGTTCATTGATGATCATTCTAGATATGCTTGGATTTATTTCTTGAAGCATAAGAATGAGGTGTTTGACACGTTCAAGAAGTGGAAAGCAATGGTTGAAAACAGGACAGGAAGAAAATTGAAGACATTGAGATCTGACAACGGTACAGAGTATACAGATGGTGCCTTCAAGAAGTTCTGTGATCAGGAAGGAATTGCGAGGCAATGGACTGTCAGGAATACACCGCAGCAGAATGGGGTCACGGAGAGACTAAATCGGACGACGAGAGCGGCGATGTCTATGCGGTCACATGCGTGGCTAGGAAGAGAATGGTGGGCGTAGTCGATGTTTACTGACTCTTCACATAATCAATCGATCTCCACATTCGAGTCTAGATGGAATACTCCTTACGAGCTATGGTCCGGGAACATGCAGTTATGAGAGCTCACAATTTTGGATGCACACATACTATCACGTCGTGAGGAAAGCTTGAGGCGAGGCCAAGAAGGCAATATTCTTGGGGTATCGCGACGGGAGTGAAAGGCTATCGCTGTGGTGCTTAGAAGATTCAAAGTTCATAATCGGCAGGATGTTACCTTTGATGAATATTCCATGGCGACTAAGTTTAAAGTCGCAATACCGGTGAAGATGAAAATGAGGCGGTCGAGTCTCGGTGATCGAGATAGAACCTAAAGACCAACCGGGTTCTAGTCGTGTTCAAGAGGCGGTTCATGGAGACACTCGGGAGCAGTGATGATGAGTATGAACACGGCGGTTGATCAAGAGAATGTAGATGTCCCACACCAACAAAGACTTTTGCGAGATGATTTGGTTTCCACTAGACAGCGAGCATACAAGGTACAAAAGCTGGGATCGGATCGCCTTTGAAGCATTATGGGCGAGCTAACTTGGTTGGGTGCGCACTACGGAGGAGGATGCGGTACCAAGATCTTACCAAGAGGCTATTCGAGATAAGAATAGTGCAAACTGGTTGGCTGCGAATGAAGAAGAGATGGAGTCTTTTCGGAAAAATCAAGTTCTGGAGGGAGTTCTCCCATTGCCTAAAGGAAAGAAAGCTATTGGGTGTAAGTGGATCTACAAGAAGAAAGAGGATAACTCCGAGCTCGGTGGCATAAGGTATAAGGCGAGACTAGTGGCTAAGGGATTTGCACAGAAAGAGGGAGTGGACTACAATGAGATTTTCTCTCCAGTAGTAAAGCACACTTCCATCCGAGTGCTATTGAGTGTTGTGGCTCATGGTGATCTTGAGTTGGAACAACTCGACGTCAAAACCGCCTTCTTGCACGGAGACTTGAAAGAGGAGATTTATATGCGTCAACCTGAGGGATACAAGGTTGAGGGTAAAGAGGATCATGTTTATCGCTTGAGGAAATCCATTTATGGATTGAAGCAATCTCCTCGACAGTGGTACAAGCGGTTTGATTCTTTCATGCTGAAGCATGGGTATTCCAGAAGTGAGTATGACTGTTGTGTTTATATTCGGAGACTTCCTGGAGGTGAGTATATCTATCTTCTGTTGTATGTGGATGACATGCTTATTGCTTCGAAGAGCAAGGTGGAGATAGATAGACCAAATCTCAACAGTAAAGAGTTTGAGATGAAGGATTTGGTATTGCTAAGAAAATATTGGGTATGGAGATTAGAAGAGAGGTCGGGCGTACATTGTTCTTGAGCCGTAAAGGCTACATTGAGCGGGTTGTCTGAGATTCGGGATCTGATGCTAAATCGGTGGTGAGTCCACTAGCTCACTTTTCGAGCTTCTGCAAGCAATCTCCCACTATAGCGGAAGAAAGCACACATGGAGAAAGTGCCTTACGCTAGTGCGGTTGGCGATTTGATGTATGCGATGGTGTGTACGTCCGCACATTTCTGGCGATTAGTGTTGTGAGCGGTTTATGGCTAATCCCGAAAGACACATTGGGAAGGCGTGAAGTGGATCCTTAGGTACTGAAGGGTACCGTCAATACGGATTGTGTTTCGGTGGAGTTACTTGTCGAGTTAATGGGTTTGTGGACTCGGATTATCTTTGGTGATCTAGGCAGACGACGATCTACTACGGGTATGTGTTCAAGATACACGGTGCTCCAGTTAGTTGGAGATCTATGTTGCGAGCTCGATGGCTCTTTCTACTCTCGAGGCGGAGTACATGGCCTTGGCGAGGGAGTGAAGGAAGCATTGTGGTTATGGGGTCTTCTAGGTGACTTCGGGATTATGTAGGATCGTTTGGACTTGTGGTGTGATAGCCAGAGTGCAATTCATTTGTCAAAGAACCAAGTTCATCATGCTCGTACCAAGCATATCGATGTCAGGTATCATTTTGTGCGGGATGTCGTGGAGGAAGGTGATATTTCTCTTATGAAAGTGCACACAGATGATAATCCAGCAGACATGTTAACCAAGGTGGTGACGGGTGGTAAGTTCCAACACTGTTTGGACTTGCTACATATCAACCCGTGTTGATGATTTAGACGGGGCAGCCCTACGGGGCGGTGTTGGGGTGGTGGAGCTTCTCCCGGTTGTTGAACTCTGAGAGCTTGATCCTCGTGTGGGTATGTAGCGCCATGGTGATAATGGTGTAGTCTGTGCGAGTGGTATCTTCGGTCTCGTGTTAGTCCAACATTTGAGGTTTATCAAATGATGTACGAGTGGAGAATTGTTGTTGGGCTTGGGCTTTTAGTTGGCCCAAAATTGTTTCTTTACCCACCCCATGACCCATTCTTTTCACCTTTGTATTGCCTTTTGCCCTCTTGTTTGGCGAGCTTTTCTAAGGAAGGCGCAGCAGCTTTTTTCTTTGAGAGAGAGCAGAGGGATACACGAGGCGGCGGAGGAGAGGAGAGTGAGATTGTGAGGTCTTTGAAGAGGAAAAGAGAGTGAGGTAGAGAGTGTACAAGGAGAGGTTGTTCTTGGCTTGGTGTAATTCTTAGCTTCCTCACGGACCATTCTTCAATATTGAAATTGGTGTTGCTCCGTGGATGTAGGCATTGCGAACCACGTAAATCTCGTGTCTTGTTTATCTTCGTGCATATTTTGATAGCTTGTTGTTATTACTTGTTTTATGGGTGCATTGTTTATGCTTGTGAGTGTCTCTCGTGTTTTGTCTATTGCTCATTGCATTGGTGTCGTTGTGGGTTTGCATTTGGCGCCAACATTGTGCCGGAAACAGATGGGAAGGAGGAGGTTGGCTGCGGAAAATGGGTTGGCCGTCGAAAAGCAGATGGGAAGGGGAGGAGGTTGGCACGGGAAAAGGGAGAGAGAGGAGGGGAGGGTTGGCCGCCGTGAGAGGGAGGAGGTTGGCCGTCGGGAAAAGGGAGAGGAGGGTTGGCCTCGGCAAGGGAGGAGGGATGGTTGGCCGGAAAATGGGTTGGCCGCGGGTTATGGAGGATATTTATGTAATTTTAATTAAAAATGGGTAAAAAGAGTAGCATGTTAATAAATGAGTTAAATTAGATAGCAATGTTAAGATTTGGGGTAATTCTCCCCATTAACACTTAATTTTAACATTTAACATTTAACATTTAACATTTAACATTTAACATATACTACTCTTACATATTTTCCTTCGAGTTCACAATTTTAGTTAAAAAGAGCTTCCTTCATATATAACCGTGGAATTCGCGGTAACACCGACGAGTCAACTCACTATTACTTTCATTTTAGTAAATGGTTTATTTATGCATAAAATAGAATGTTATAATGATGTAATTCATATTTGTGACTCATCATATAGTGGCACGATGCAAATGTACAACTTTTTATTTCTCTTTTTAATATAAAATATCTCTCCGATAATATGCTTGATATTTAAATGGATTTCATTTTGAAACTTATTTTGTCCCGATCCTATCTTCCATGATTTCCGACACGTTTCTATATACCTTGTCAAGCCACACATACTATCTTAATAAAATCAATACATATATCTGGTTAATTTTCTTTAATTGGGCTAATTTGACTTCAATTTTTTAGTAATATCGAACAGCTAAGCATATATCTTCTCCGACCTTCTATTTGTTTGAATTTTGATGCAATCATGCTTAATCCAACCCTATCATCTATTTCAACATTAATATTGTATTGTATCTCATCAACATGGGATAAAAGAAGAAAAAAGAGAAAAGAAAATGTACAAAACAAGCTTATCATAAGGGTGAGTATTTAATATGTTCGATTGAAAATCGAATCAAAGTCCAGGAATTGAACTAACCGAAGTTTTCAAATGGTCTATCAAATCGACCAAAGTTTTTCCTCAAATTAATTCGAATCGAATCAAAATTTGAACTTTGGTTCAGTTCGATTTCCGATTAATCAAAGTTTTGAATATTTGCATTTTTATAATCAAAACTTATTATCTAAACTCACCGGAAAAAACATAATAAAATTGAAACAAATTCAACATCAATCAAAAAGGTAAAAAAAAAAAATATTAAATATATTTAAGGAATTTTTTATGGTTTAAAATTAAACAAATAATAGAAATATATGGGTTTCTGGTCCAACCGAAATTCTTTATCCAAAAATTGAGCCGAAACAAATAAAATTCGACTCCTAAAAATTAATCGGACCGAACTAAATATGACTAAAATCCAAATGTAACGATCAAAGTTCAACGTTTCAGTTCGATTATGCTCGCCCCTAATTGATGATAGAACCAAGATCTTGTTCACCACAAATCCTTGATTCCATACACGATTATATATATGTCTTGGGTTTGATAGTTTAGATATCCACCGTCACCAACAATCCAGTAGAATAAAGACATGAATGCAGCTTTCGTGTGGAGCCTTATTCGAGACAAGATTATAGCCCCCAACAAGTAAGGGAGTAGATAGTCCCAGTGGAACTAAGAGGGTGTTTGGTTGAGCTTATAAGCTCATCAAAACAGCTTATAAGCTCATGTAAAATGTTTAACAGAATAAGCTCTTAAATAGCTTAGAACTGCGAAAATAAGTTCCAATAGCTTATAAGCTCCCCTAAAAATAAGTTCCTTAACCCCAACTTATTTTTTATAAGTTTATAAGCATAATGAATTTATGAAAATAACCTTGTTGTGGTTAGTTATTTCCAATATATATATTGTCAACTTTACATCTTGTCAATTTTATCTATCTAATTAGGATTTTCACTCTTTAACCATGATTCTTGTTCTAGCTTATAAGCTTAATCATCAAAACACTTTGATAACTTATAAACTCTTGATGCATTCATCTTATAAGATTTTGAAATATCTTATAAGCTCTCTAATAAGCTTAGCCAAACACCCTCTAAATCATGACAAATTCAAGATTAACCGACTTGCTATTAGGTATAAATAGAGTCAAAGGATTGAAAATTCTTAATCCAATGTCACACCAGTTTTGATTTTACCGGAATAAAAATCTTGAAATTTTTGAAATACATCAAACTTTATATATTCACACATCAACTTTATTGATTTGGAAAAAAAATCAAATTTTGCTTATAATTTATGGATTTAAAACCAATTAAGTCATAATTTAAAAGAGCTTAGTCTAGCTTAAAGCTATATAATATATATATATGGATCGATAGTTGAATTTATTTATTTAGTAAGTACATGACATGGAGATTAAAATAAAAATTATAATATAAAACTTAGAGTTAATTATACTTCATAATTTCTAGAAAGAATTATATTGACTTGCGAGCTCATGATCGAACTTTATCAAGCTTTTATTGACATGAATTCGAGTAATTCGTGGTACATATATCACTTTTATAGTTAAGCTCGTGCTTTGACAATTGAGAACCTACAATTAAGTTGGATTAATTTACTATATATTTAGGAGAAATGTATAAAGTAGTTAAAGTCATTAAGCAGTTCGGTTTGGTTAGCAAAACAATTTCTCAAAAAGTGGAACCGAAACCAACCGTTTTAAATTTTCGGTTAACCGAAAACCGATCGATTCAAACGATTCGGTTTTCGGTTAACGAAAAACGAATTAAAATTAATTAATAATAAAAATAAATAAAATAATAATTAAAATAAATAAAATAATAATTAAAAAACTGAAACTTATTAGAAATAAATAAAATATTTAACAAATAATTAAAATAATTAATAGAGTAATAATTAAAAATTGATTTTCAGAATTTTTAATTAATTAATTAATTAATAATTAAAAATAAAAAATGGTTTTTCGGTTCCGAACCGTTCAGTTATCGGTTAACCAATAACCGAAATTTTTTTCAACTCTGGAACCGAAACCGAACCGATAACCGAATTTTTCGGTTTTCGGTTAACCGAATTTGTCGGTTTCGGTTCTAATCGAAAACCGTTTAGACACCTCTAGTTAAAGAGTTAAAAAGTGGGTAGGGTCCATACTTTTTGAATAGATAATTACTTTCTAAAATGGAATGAGACATTTGTAATGAGATAACCTAAAAAGGAAAGTGAGATACTTTAAATGGGACGGATGGAGTATTTACTTTGCTAGATTTAAAAAATTTCGATCTGATCATATTTACAAAACTGAAAATAAAACATAAAAATTAAAAAAACATTCTAATCCTAGACATGCAAAGCACGTGCACTTGCTTCGGAATTAGGTTGCCAGGAAATAGCACAAAACTCGCGCCATGAGAAACCAATTGTATCTTTGTCAATGATCGATCTGTCTCACATGGATGTTGACTAACAAAAAGTTAGAAAAATGGAGACAATAATTTTATATCTGTTCATAGGTTATGATGGCTTCTATTTATAGCACTCTCTACTATTTCTATTTTGTCTTCCTCAAAAATGACGTTTGCTGCTAATTACATACCATTTCTTGTGTTATTATTCCTCACAAGTAACTTGCTACCATCATCAGCTCTGAGTGACAAACCATTTCCTTGCTTCTTCATTTTTGGTGACTCCTTAGTCGACAGTGGCAATAACAACGATCTCAATACATCGGCTAAGGTCGATTACTCGCCTTACGGTGTCGATTTCCCATATGGCGCTACCGGAAGATTCACCAACGGTCTAACTTCGGCTGATTTTCTCGGTGATGCTTTTCTTCTTGTTCTTGTTCTTGTTGTTGTTGTATTGTGTATTCAAACATTTTGTCACTACCATGAGCGACATAATTTTTCGTCGTCAAAAATAAAATTTCCTTCTCTAAATAGGGCCAACGATGGAATAACATATTCATCTGATTTAACGACGGATTGACGACAAATAACATGATAATTTACGATGAATTATAGTGAAAAAAAACTTGTTTTTCAGCTCAAATGCTCGGTTTCGACGATTTCATTCCACCCTTCGCGGAGGCGCGAGGCAGCGGCGACGTATTCAACGGTGTGAATTACGCCTCCGGGTCAGCAGGAATTCGTAGTGAAACCGGAGAGCAACTGGTACATATATAATTTGCTGTTACATAAAAGCCCTTTTATTTTTCCTTTTTTTCACCTCCCCGTTTGTCCCATGATAGGGAGTTAGGATCAGTTTGGATCAACAGTTGCGAAATCACGAGATCACGCTGTCACTCTTTGCCGGTTTGTACGGGAATGTTTCTTCAGCCAAACAGCGCCTCAACAAATGCTTCTACTATTTGGTAATTGGCAGCAACGATTACATCAACAATTACTTTCAGCCTGAGTATTATCCCACCAGCAGATTATATACACCACAGCAATATGCAGCAGTCTTAATTAATCAGTTCTCGCAGCAGCTGAAGGTCATATATCTGATTATCACCTAAAATAATTTCATAAATTATGATGCACCGAGTAATTAACAAAGTGGGCCGGGTTTGACAGAAATTATACAATCTAGGGGCAAGAAAATAGCTGTTGCGGTCTTGGTCCATTAGGTTGCACGCGCGATGGTGGCGAGAGGTACGAATGGTTCCCGTGTGGAACCCATCAACGACGCAGTTAATTTGTTCAACGACGGCCTCACATACCTTGTCGGTCAACTCAATAATGATCTCGCACACGCCAAGTTCATCTACATAGGCGCCATGGACTTGAGGCCAACAGAGCTGTTTGCTCCAGGTTTGTTGTTAAATAAATTAATGAACCATAGATTAAACTTTGATTTTTATATAATTAATTATGCCAATAACAATCTCTGATTATTATATTATGAGAACATTTTTATATATATATGGTTAGGATCTCGCAGAAACTCTTATCATTCTAGAAAACTGTGATCAAACATAATTGTAAAAATTAAGAAGCATAAGAATAGAAAAAATATTATTTTCTATGTGAAAAAACATATATAGTTATAGAGAAAGCATTATCTTATGCATACAAAAACATATTTCATTTGGAAAAGGTAATCTTGACCGTACACCGATCAAAATCTAGAGACTAGATTGGTTTCTAGTTTCTAAAATGAGGAGGATTTTTAATGATCATTCTCATATATGTATATAATCCCCTTTGTCCATCACACTAGTCCACTCTCATTTTTCACATAGATTAAAAAAATACATTTAATATATTTTGAAAAATATAATTGGTATGAAGTTGTTCTATTTTGCCCTTATTTATTATTGCTCCACATGTTCTTTTCACAAAAATTAAATAAGATTATTTTAGTAATAGAAAGAGGGTGTTTGGTTAAAGAGCTTATAAGATGTTTCAAGAGCTTAGTGTTTAAATAATTGAGCTTATAAGCCACATAGATAATCATGAGTTAGAGAGAAAATTATAGTTAGAGCGGAAAAATTGAAAAGAGGTTAAGTGGACATGATATATGTAGGAAATAATGAATCATAGTAAGGTTATTTTGGTATATTCATTATTGCTAATAAACTTATGAAAAATAAATTGGGATTGAGGAACTTGTTTTTGGGGGAATTTATAAGTTGTTGGAACTTATTTTCAAGGCTTATAATGAGTTTATTTTGTCAAACACTCCGCAAGAGCTTATAAGCTCTTAGACAACTTATAAACATTTTGAGGAGCTTATAAACTCAGCCAAACACCCTCAAAGTCTTAATTCAAATCAAATTAAGAAAGTAGGCTATATTTTTGTATATAATATATTATTTTACATAATTACCCTTAAATTAATTATATAATCTATATTTTGTAAACAAATCTCTTTTTATATTATAGTATAATGATATATATTTGATTTGATGATCTGCAGGCATTAGACTTCTGAACGCGGCATGCTGCAGAGTGGAGATAAGTACAGGACTGTGCATTCGAGGAGGAGCACCTTGTGCTATTAGAGACATCTATTTCTTCTATGACTATTTCCATCCAACTGAAATTGTTAACAAGGTTGTTGCCACTTCTTCATACATTGATATTCTCAAATTGTTTTCTTAATTAATTTGTACTGCTCACTTCTTTTACTATGTATTGATTGGTTAAGGATGAGGAAATTCAAACATTTGATCACTTAATTCTTCAATTGATATGATGGATTACCAGATATATAGGTAATGTATTGCATCATGTTTTGTCTTCTCTAAAATATTATTTTGGATATAATATTTTTGACAATTTGCTTTTAAATTTATGTTGCTTGTCACTAGAGATTTGATACCTGATGATTTATTGTTATGTTCATGTAGCTATTGGGTAGTTGGAATCTTATGATAGGCAGAACGTTTCCCTTCATTTTCAATCATACGAGTATGTGACAGTGTATGCTTAGGGGCCGTTTACTTTTCATGATCATAAAACAGAAATAATTCGATCTAATCCACTGTTTTTTTTGATGGGTTGATCAATTTTGAACTTGGTTGACAATCTTATCCTTCAAAAACTCAATTTTATATTTCATCAATTTATTTTATCATAAAAAGTAAACGTCCTCTTATGGTATACGTGTACCAATAAAGACATTAATTTGTTGTATTTCTGTTAATGATGATCTTATTACCCAATTTCATTACAACAATAACAAGAATATATGCTACCAATATTCGGTATAGTGATGCAATAATATATGATACAGTTAAGATTTGAGGAGTATATAGATGGATACCATATCATGCTTATATATTGATATAAACATATAGCTAGAAATGATAAAATATAGTATGCCTGTTTCAGGTGTGGTTTCATTTCTATTCCCATTAATAAAAAATAATTTGATTAATATGTTTACGAATATACATAGTGCCATCGGTAGGTTTTTGATCGGTTAATTTGACGAACTTTGACTCGACAAATAATTTGATACAAATTCTGTTAAGTTGTTTTTGTAAGTGTACCTTGAATAGTACTTTCTAGCTCCATTTTATCATAATTCATTTTCCATTTAAAGTTAATGTGGGATGTTGGCCCATATATCTTTTATTTATTTATCCCTCTCTCACTCGGCCCACCAGTCCACCACCCGTTTGCCCATTACCCTAACCCTACTTACGCCTCCCTATACCGATACCTCACTTTGCCCTAATCTAACCGAGGTTGCGCCTCTTTCTCTCCCACCTCCTCGTTTCCTCCGCACCTCCCCACCACCATTCTTGAGCTCTCTTGAGCTCTTCACCACCATTATGGCTTCCCGTGGTTCCCCCTCGACCTCCCAATATAAACCTCCCGTGCCATTCCGTGATGTAGAGTTCTTTGGATACCATAGAGGTTATCCGTTGTTTACTCCGAGAAGTTGTCCCGTGTCTTGTGAGAGAGTGTGGGCTGCGGATTCCTTTGTTAAGGTCTCTGTTTGGTGATCAGAAGCTCGGTGGTTACATCCTCTTCCTACCCTTCCACCCTTGAAAACCCTAGATCCGCTTTGTTGCCGAGTGTGGCGCCGAGTGGGAAAATCGAGCCACCGTGTCCTGGGACACCTTTTCCCATTCTCGTGATCTGCTCGTGTTGAAGCCGAAGGATTCATTAGTGTTGAGCACTAAGTGAAGAAAGCGAGAAAGGTCGAGAATCAGCGGTGAACCACTTGGCTGGCGAAGATACCAACATTGGTATCGAGCCACGGTGACCTAGCCCGGCTCCTCCGACCTCACCTCCTTCACCCCGCCGCCCATCGGCGCGCAAATTCGCTCCCGACGAGCAAGGAAAGCAGTGAGACCGGCCTCCCCTACACAGGAGAGTCGGCTCAGTAAAGAGGTGAAACCCTTCTCTCGAGTCCTAGGGTTTGTGTCCCGAGCCGTGTTACGTGGATTGGTGTTCTTGGTGTGATCGTGTTACATTTTGGGTATCTTGCGATCCTGCTTTCTTATGCCTTCCGCTTTGGTTTGTGTTATTACTTGTATTCCTTGTAACTCAAGCATTCAAAAGCTTAAAGTTAACTTTGCTTAAGGTCGGTTAAATGCGATTCACTTTAAAGTGTCTCCTCGTGCGGTAGCTTTGGATAGCGAGGTTAATACAAAGGTCTGATGGTTTCTTGTGATTTTCCTTGTTTTTTGTTTTCTGTTCTGCGTGTTCTTTCTTTGGTGTTCATCTGAAAAACTCACTAAGTCTTGTGAGTTTCTGACTTGTAAAGTCAGTTCTTGTTTGGAAAACTAACCTTGGGTTGTCTTGAGTGAACCTCTGCTCCACAGACTCATCTGTGCTGAGAACTGAGAAATCCTCAACACTTTAAGCCTTTGGTTTGTCAACCACAAGATAGGGAGTTTTTCCCTGTTTTCTTGGGTGTGGTGTGTTGGCTGTGCTCTCTGTTGTGATCTCACTGATCTTCCTAATTATGTTTGTGCTACCTCCTTGTGTGTTATCATGAACAATCAATTTGGTGCCTTTTAATGGATTCGGATGATTTCCGGGCGGAAAACTAAAATTGAGTGTATTCTGGTCAAAGAAAAAGTTAAAAGGGCCATTATTACCAAAATTGATAGTACAACTACTGATGAAAGGTTAATGGATATGAATGATAGTGCTAGGGCCACTATCTTACTTAACCTAAGCGATTACGTAGTCGAAAAGGTTTCCCAACATCAATGTGCAAAAGATTTGTGGGATAATTTGAATTCTTTATATTCTACTTCAATCAAGAAAATGCTTGGTCCTCTGAAAATCGGTTTATGTCATTTCAAATGGATATTTCAAAAGACATTGATGCAAACATGGATGATTTTAACAAACTGTTGCATGACCTAAAACTTCTTTGGAGATGACTCTATTGAAAATATTACGCCAGATTTTGTTAGGATCCATTCTGAATCATTTTACAAGTCAAATCGCTCTAAAATATGGTGGGTCTAAGGTGGTTGTGAAATGATTGTCAATGGCCTTAAAGCCAGGAAAATGAACTAAAATTATTGAAATCCAAGCCCTCATGGTGATATTATGTATGCTAATAAGAATGACCCTAAAAGGCCTCACCATCAATCGAAAATTACGAAAAACCGTAAATGATTTTGGTAACAGCGAACTTTAATCGACAACATAATCAACCTCGTTTTCAAATCAAGGTCAAGTTTTGAACAAAAACCTAGGAAGGTCTGTTGGAATTGTGGAAAACCCGGCATTTTATAAGCAGATGTAGGGCGCCAAAGAAGAATAAAACTTTGTTCTAATGAGCCCAAACAAAATGCTAATAATGTGTATGAAGAGGAAGGTGTGTATATGATGCATGACTATGATTTTCGATTATAAGTTACTCAAATGACATTTCAAACTCATGAATTCGATGAATGGTTAATTGACTCTGGTTTGTACCTTTCATGTTACCCTTTAAAACACATGTTTCACAACCTCTGACTGTTAAATCTGGACATGTTGCTTTGGTGATGGCCAGCGTGAAATGCAGGAAAAGGAGATATATGCTTAAAATTTGAAAATGGGAGCTTGCTCACTTTAAAAGAAGTAAGATATGTGCCTAATCAAATTCATCTCTTATCGTATCTAAAATTATTGATAGCATGATAAGTGGATGCATGAATTATTTAAGGTTTCAATTTGAAAAAGACTCCAAGTTATATTTTTCAGCCCCTAGAAAGAGAAACTTATACACTTGTGCATCTTGAGTCTGTTCCTTTACTTGTTGCAAACATGGTGCATGAAGACAAATCCACAATATGGCATGCTAGACTAGGGCATATGAGTAATAAAGGGTTGGAAATTACGAATAAAGCGGAGCTTTTGGAAATGATAAAGTGAGCGGTGTGACATTTTGTGAACCATGTGTTATGGGTAAACATCATAAGTCTGCATTCACGTGTCCAAACCTTATCCTAGGAAGCATATAAGCACCGAAATCCTTGAGTACATTCACACCGATGTGTGGGGACTGCAAAGGTATCCACACATGGTGGAAATTTTATTTTACATCCATCATTGATGATTTCTCAAGAAAACCACAGGTATTTCTAATGAAACATAAATCGATGTTTTGTAAACTGTATCGATTGGGCTAATAAAATCAAAATCAAGCGGAAGAGGATTAAATTCTTAAGGTCGATAATGATCTAGAATTACGTAATCAAGCCGTGAACAATTGGTGTACTATACGGTATAACTAGACATAAGTCATCCCACACTCCACAACAAAATGGAGTTGTAGAAAGAATGAATAGGACTCTCCTTGAGAGAGTAAAAGCCTTCTTGTTGCCTCTGGTCTCTCAAAACATTTACGGGAGAAGCTCTCATTCTTCGCAACTTATTTGATAAATAGGTCTCATACATTCCTTTAAAAGGTATGTTGCACGAATGCATTTTACGGAATAAACTTTGTTTGTCGAAACATTTAAAAGTGTTTGGGTGTCTTGCTTATGTGCATCAAAGTATAGGAAAACTTGAACCTAGAGCCAAATGTGTGTTTTGGGTTATCCAGATGGTGTCAAAGGATATAGGTTATGGGATAGAAGTGTACGGTTTTAAAACATGCATAAGTAGGGATGTTGCTTTTAATGAACTCCGCCTTTCCTTGTTTGCATGAATCCTCACCCCTCTTGCTCAGTGAGGTGGAGAAAGATAATGTGCATGACAAATATGACTTCATGTTTTACCCTTGTTGCTCCAAATGAGGTGGATCCTCAAACCCACGAACAAGATGAACTAAATGAACCTACACCTGAAACCTCTGCACTAGAAACTGATTCTAACCCCATATCTCGAATCAATCAATCGAGAATCAACCCCTGAAAACCTAAATAATTATCACCTTGCTAGAGATAGGGAAAGAAGACATGTGAGGCGCACTGCTAGGTTTGATGACTATAATCTCTCCTTATATGCTTTTAATGTGTTCACTAATGTTGATTATTACAGACCAAACTCCTACTCGAGGCGCTTGAGTCTCTTGAATCGAGAAATGGCTTGCGCCATGAATTACGAAATAAAATCACCGCATGATAATGAAACATGGGTCTGGTGGAAAAACGATGATTGTTCCGTGGTTGAGTGTAAATGGCTATTCAAGATTAAAATGAACACGAAAATGTTAGGTATAAAGCTAGACTAGTGGCTAAAGGTTCACCCAAAGGAAGGAATTGATTATAATGAAATTTTGCTCTGTTGTTAAATTCACCTTTGTTAGAATAATGCTTGCCTTGGTTGCTCATTTTAACTGGGAACTAAAACAAATGGATGTCACTACTGCCTTCTTGCATGGTGAACTTGAAAATGCTATTTACATGAAACAGACTGAAGGATTTGTGAGTAAAGACTTTCCTGATCATGTTTGCTTGCTTAAAAAATCTTTGTATGGCCTGAAACAGTCTCCCAGACAGTGGAATATTAAATTTGACCAATGCATGCAAAGCTTAAACTTTTCTAGAAGTCGGTTTGATCACCGCTTTACTACATGAACTCGGGCCTCTGTTTACACTCGCTATTATATGTGGATGACATGCTAATTCTTGGCCTTGTTTGAAAACAATTCGGTATGTTCAAAAGTGCTTGTGTGAAAATTTGACATGAAAGATCTTGGAGATGCTAAGAAAATATTGGGCATGAACATAGAAAGAAATAGGGAAAAGTCTACCTTGCTTCTGCATCAAAGTGATTATGTGAATCAGTTTTGCTTAAATTCACATGTCTGATTGCAAATCAGTTAATATACCTCTTGCTTCTCACTTTGTGTTAAGCAAGACATAGGCTCCTGACACGCTGTCGTTTAGCGTTCAAAATAAATTTATAACCTATTGCCCATCACAGGCGTAGCCGGCGATAAGTATAGGGTCGATCCCACGATGAGTGGTGTAGCAATCTCGATGTCGCGATGTCACTTAAAAGGGATGAGGGTGGTGTAATTATCTTGATCACTATAGGTATGGCTAAAGTAACACGAAACAATCTCAACGGAATATCAAATAATAACGAATCTAGCTCGGGCAACAACTCGGTGAAGGCGATTAACACTCGGTCATAGGTGCAAAGATTTTCTCTACATGACATCATCAACCGGTTATAAGAGACATCGTCGTGACCCGTTGTCACGCCACGCCCACAACGCACCCTCCAAATCTATCCTTACGTGTAAAGAAGGCAAGGACATCTATGCAAACTATCTAACCCGTAATGCCCACGCACGAGGACACCTCGGTATGCACCCACGAGCGTTATGACCTAAACAGACCGGTATTGGCAAAGGCGGTTGCTATGACTACTCCAACTCGCCCACACGATCGTACTATTTGGGGTGCGGGACACCCACACCTTAATCGATTATTACTTGCAACCTCCCTTACCCACTATGTTATTTGCAACTAACACACCGAGTTTGGTTAAGTTATATAATGCCGGGACCTAGTGCTTGGGAACACACGCATGCGCATCGTAATGCCCTACTTAGACCTCTCGAGTTATATTAATCATGCTTCACCTTGTCACGCCCAAACCGAATAAAGACTTAGCTAGACATAAAATAAATAAACATGCAATGCTTAATTGAAACCATAATTAAACGAAACAACTTACAATTCTTGGAGCGAAATAAACTATGAGCCCAAAGTGCACCGCAAAACATCTGACAAAGTAAATAAAAGTGTTTACCAGAAGGGACTTAATGTATGTGGTGGTGATGATAATTACGATGCTAAGAAAATGCTATTTCGGAAGATGAGATGATACGATGATGATACGCACAAGTCGCGATTCATCCTATATATATAGGCGAGAGGCCGACGATGGTAATGGCTCATGGGCTGGATAATCTGGTAGGTTTTCCTTGTTGATCGGCGCTTTCTTTCCTTGCGGCATGGATCCGGGATGATCTCCTCCAATTCGGGGATTTGGGTGGCGCATCTTTTCGGTTTAGCGAGATCCACCCCGATCTCGCGTATCTTGCCCATCACCTCTCTCCGTCTTCTCTTGCCTCCTTCTTCTTCTTGGTTTACGCCGTCTTCTTCACTTCCGCTTGCCCATTAGCCTACCCTTCGGAGATTGAACTTGTGCGGTGCGTAAGGAGGTCACGCCGTGAAACAGACAGCTCACGGAGTTTGAAGCCCATCTTTGTGAGCTAAGATCCTTGTGCCTCGAGGTGCATCGTATCTCTATTCACCCGCCAAGCAAGTTCCACTCCTGCTGCCCATTTACGCCCGCCTTGTTCCTGCGAGACCAATGTGTCCTCCGGACACAAAACACCACAAGAAAGACACAAAGACTCGATCTGACCTAGACAAAACACGTAAAAGAGCACAAAACTTGGGCTCGTCACACGCCACACTTTAAACATGCTTGTCCTCAAGCATGCACGCATGTTGCCCAAGACAAAAGAAAGAAAGAAAGAATGACTCAAAAGCAGAAAAGGTCAGACATTTTCACCAAAGCGGGATATCTCGGCCAATATAAGCTTCATCGTAACAAACAAGTAATTCAAGTTGACTCCATTCAAGCAACGACC
The DNA here is from genome assembly GCA_036937905.1 of Salvia rosmarinus. NCBI lineage: Eukaryota > Viridiplantae > Streptophyta > Magnoliopsida > Lamiales > Lamiaceae > Salvia > Salvia rosmarinus. The sequence goes on from JAODLM010000607.1 coordinate 142,685, forward strand.
ATCAAACAAGTCAAAATCTAATTTGAGCATATTGGGCATTTTCCTTACCAACACTCGTACTCTTGTGTATAGGCTAGTGTATACGCCAGGGACATCTTTCATTTGACTATGCCATAGGCTTCGTGCCTCTACCATCTCCACCGCTTAGACAAAGTTTTAAACATTCATCCTTAGGTCTTTTATTTGGTTGTAATGGGCTTAAGACATAGGTGGGAAATTTTGGAACGAGGCTAAGGTCATCATGGACTCGGGTTAGAGGAATTTATTTTGTCCTCCATGGATTTCCTTTAGCCTTTTCTTACAGACCTCAAGACAACCATTTTAGGACTTCATCAATATATATTCCTTTATTTCAAGTCCTTTCTCTTTCAATTACGGTATCTTCTTTATATTGGGCATTTGCCCATTTCGTTGAAATTCGAAAACCCTTTTTCTTGCCCATTCTGAGGCTCTTGTTCTTCCTTTGCCTTCTCTTCTATTAGCTCCCGAGTCTAATTGACCGGGTGAGCTTCTTTCGTGCTAATTTAAGCGAGTGAAAGAAATTATTAAGCTCGAGGGGGGTGAGCGAGGGATTAACGATGGGTAGGACATTTTTGGCTCGGTGGGCTATTTGAAGAAAAATTGCCTAAGTCATCTAAATGTTTTAACTAAGTCAATAAGGCCTCGATTTAAGAGTGCACGCAAGTTCTAGCAAAAGCCTAATGAAGATGTCGATAATCACACAAGAAAGGAAGCTGTGTTGATCAAGATACAACAGTTTAAGCTCAAATCTCACCATGTGTGCTCAAATTCAATTCGTCATCCTTATTTACATACGGTCATGCTCAAACGAATTCCTAAAACTACTAGCATTATTCACAACAAAGCAAAATATAGCCGATCAATCCCACCAATTTAAACATGCCAACCGACACACAAAACGAAAACCCTCCCACTCACACACTGCGTTGAGCAAAGTGGGTGAATGAGGAGGAACACAAACAAGAAACAAGCAAACGAATCGGTGGCGGTCCCCTGCTCACACACTTTGCCTTGGGCGAAGTGGGTCGAGTGGGACCGACTCTCTTAACTCAAATAAGCAGAACAGACGAATCCCTTCACTCACACACTTTGCCTTGGCGAAGTGGGTGAGAAAAGGTTGACCAACAACAACAAAACAAAAACAAAAAGACAAACAACAAAACAAAAACAAACAAACACAACAAAACAGAAAACAAAAAACAAAAAAGGGAGGACAAACGGTCAAGGGGAAGCTGGATACCTGAATCCAGCGTGGGCAAAGAAGGCTAGCAGGGCATCATGGGTTTCTTTCTGTTGTTCCTCCATCCTGGTCAAGCGGGCTTTGATGTCATCATCCTCCTGGCTATCTCCGACTCTCCTCTCTGGATGGTAGGCGTGGCGAAGGCTCGTCGTCATCGTGGTGGCTCAAGTGAAAACTGGTTTGCCGTCCTGGTCATAGTAGATGTCCTTCATGCGCTCCAGCATAGCTGTGTCGATATACAGCTCGGGCTCTACCTCCAGATCGGTATTCGCTTCGTCCAGTACTTTCAGCTTCGTGGCCAAGACGGTCACCAAGTGGGCAAGGGAGATCCTCTCGCTAGGATGAGTCGGGATGTCCTTGAAGTGGGCTGCTGCAAGCGGGCGAAATTGATCTTGTGGCTATGCCACATGCACTACGTAATGAACAACTCCTGCTGGGAGATGGAGTTGCTGCTGTCTACCTTCCCGAAAAAGCTGTAAGACAGGAGGCGATGGCACATGCGCAGCGCGTTGCTCCTCAGCTCATTGCCCTTAGTGTATCCCGACTTGAATGTTGTGCCCAAACCAATCGATGACCATTTTCATTCCACCCTCGCCTGTGTGCTCGGGGACGTAGGTGAAAGCCTCCTTGTACTCGATGGTCTTCGTCTCAAACACTTCAGAATGCCTGTGTGCGGTTGAAGTCGCTCACAGAGAACGAGAAGTCGTTGCCCATCGACTTAAATTTGATGCGATCTGTTGTCGACTTCACTTTGCACAGGTTCTTTATTTGAGAGTTTGAATAAACTCCTCGCCAATGTGATGTATAGCCGTCACGGCCATTCAAAAGGGTCCCCATCCAATCCTTGCGAAAAACTTCTTCACCTCGTCCTTAACTCCCGGACTCTCCAAAGACCTCCATGTCTAGCGTCTTGGGCTTTACGATGCCCTCATCGCTGGTGGTGTTGAACCTCGAGTGGCCTCTCGTGGTCGGGACGGCTTTTCCTTTTCGGAGGAGGGTGATGCCATCTTCGCAAGGTACCCTCGGGTTCTCTTCCTTGAAGGTGGAGGTGGCTACACGAGGCTTCCTTCTCGATGGTGGTGGTGGCCTCGGAGTTTTTCTCGGTGGGGGTTTCTTCTCCTTCTCATGGGTGGCCTCTTCTTTCGTCGGCTTCCGAGGTGGACTCCTCCGCTCCGCAGGGTATCTTCTTTCTCCGTCGGGGATGCCTTCTCCTTGCACTTTGGCCTTCTTTTCTTGGGTCCCGCCGCCGTCTCTCGGTGGTTCCTCCTGTCGCCTTTACGGGAGGGCGCTTGCTCTCTATTATTTTCTCGTGTCCCGGAGTTAACGGAGACAGCTTTTAGGCATCTCGGGGTAGTAGGAGTCTCGGAGGGGTCGCCATTCTTGATTTTAGCTCTGTGGTTTCCTTTGGCTCGAGGGGAATCGGGAGCTTTTGGTGGTTTTGGCTCTGGTTTACTGGGCGATCGTTTAGCGTTCAAAATAAATTTATAACCTATTGCCCATCACAGTAGTAGCCGGCGATAAGTATAGGGTCGATCCACGAGGAGTTGGTGTAGCAATCTCGATGTCACGATGTCATAAAAGGGATGAGGGTGGTGTAATTATCTTGATCACTATAGGTATGACTAAAGTAACCTCAAACAATCTCAGCGAATATCAAATAATAACGAATCTAGCTCGGGCAACAACTCGGTGAAGACGATTAACACTTTCGGTCATAGGTGCAAAGATTTTCTCTACATGACATGCATCAACCGGTTATAAGAGACATACGTCGTGACCCGTTATCACGCCACGCCCACAACGCACCCCTCCAAATCTATCCTTTACGTGTAAAGAAGGCGAGGGACACCCTATGCAAACTATCTAACCCGTAATGCCCACGCACGAGGACACCTCGAGACATGCAGACCCACGAGCGTTATGACCTAGACAGACCGGTATTGGCAAGGTAGTCACTATGACTACTCCAACTCGCCCACACCAGCAGATCGTTTATTTGGGGTGCGGGACACCTTAATCCAATTATTACTTGCAACCTCCCTTACCCACTATGTTATTTGCAACTAACACACCGAGTTTGGTTAAGTTATATAATGCCCAGGGACCTAGTGCTTGGAATACACGCATGCGCATCGTAATGCCCTACTTAGACCTCTCGAGTTATATTAATCATGCTTCACCTTGTCACGCCCAAACCAGAATAAAGACTTAGCTAGACATAAAATAAATAAACATGCAACAGTTAATTGAAACCATAATTAAACGGAAACAACTTACTATTCTTTGGAGCGAAATAGAAGCAGCGAGCCCAAAGTGCACCGCAAAACATCTGACAAAGTAAATAAAAGTGTTTACCGAAGGACTTAATGTATGTGGTGGTGATGATAATTCGATGCTAAGAAAATGCTATTTCGGAAGATGAGATGATACGATGATGATACGCACAAGTCGCGTATTCATCCTATATATATAGGCCGAGAGGGCGGCGATGGTAATGGCTCATGGGCTGGATAATCTGTAGGTTTTCCTTGTTGATCGGGCGCTCTTTCCTTGCCCGGATGGATGCGGGATGATCTCCTCTGATTTCAGGGATTTGGGTGAGCGCATCTTTTCGGTTTAGCGAGATCCACCCCGATCTCGCGTATCTTCCCATCACCTCTCTCTCGTCTTCTCTTGCCTCCTTCTTCTTGGTTTACGCTCGTCTTCTTCACTCCGCTTGCCCATTAGCCTACCCTTCGGAATTGAACTTGTGCGGTGCAGCAAGGAGGTCACGCCGTGAAAGCGGAACAGCCATCGGGTTTGAAGCCCGGTGTGAGCTAAGCTCGCTTGTGCCTCGAGGTGCATCGTATCTCTATTCACCCGCCAAGCAAGTTCCACTCTTCTGCCCATTTACGCCTGCCTTGTTCCCTCGCACCAATGTGTCCTCCGGACACAAAACACCACAAGAAAGACACAAAAGACTCGATCTAGACCTAGACAAAACACGTAAAAGAGCACAAAACTTGGGCTCGTCGACTCCTCAATCAAATTACGAAATGGATGAAATGAAAGATGTTCCTTATGCAAATGCCATTGGGTCTCATTATGTATTTAATGATTAGCACTAGGCCCGACATTGCATATCTTTGTTTCTTGCTTGAGTAGATATATGGCAAATCGGACTTCCCATTGGGAAGGCAGAAAATAGCTATTTAGATACTTAAAGTCTACCGTGAGAAATGGTGCTCTCTTTTCTAAATCGATAATGGTGTTAAGTGTATTGGTTATGTGGATTCCAACTATGCTAATGACGAGACCAAAGAAAGTCTACAACCTCCTATGTGTTCACCTTATGTGGTTCTAGCATTAGTTGGAAATCGACTCAAAGCATAGTTGCTTTATCCACTCTGATCACGAGTACATAGCGCCTCTTGAGGTTAAAGAAGCTATTTGGTTAAAGGTGTGTTGTGCGAAATAAACTACATTGATGATAAACCTATTCGTACTGATAGTCGGTCTGCAATTCAACTGCAAAACCACATTTTCATGATAGAACAAAGCACATCGATGTTAGGTACCATTTTATTAGGGATGTGGTTGAAAAGGAGAAATTATTCTTGATAAAATTCCTCCGAATTTAATCCGGTGATATGGGCACAAATGTCTTCTGTTGCTAAATTAGAATCTTGTAAAGAATCCTTAACTTTGGTTAATGTGTCTCGCATGTTTTCTCTTTCTTCTTGTTGTTTTTCTTGTTCCTTTCTTTTCCTTTGTATGTTCTCTCGTCTGCTTTTCCTTTTTCTTGTGTGTCTGCTTTGGTATGTTTGTTCTTGTCATCGGTCTTCTCTATGATAACCTACTTGTAGGTTTGAGAAATGCAGTTTACCCTTGGGTTGGTCTCTGTGTTTGAGATTGAGTTAAATATGCTTAATATTTTTCTCACCCTCTATTATCTTGTCTTTGTGATAGGATGATGGGAAAAATTTGGCTATGATGAAAAACACATTGATAATGGCGGTGCACACTTCTTTGGCGACATAAAGATCTACGGGCTAAAGGTGGATATGTGGGATGTTGGCCCATATATCTTTTATTTATTTATCCCTCTCTCACTCGGCCCACCAGCCCACCAGCCCATTTGCCCATTACCCTAACCTACTACCGCCTCCTCCCCCGATACCTCACTTTGCCTAATCTAGCCGAGGTCGCGCTCTTTTCTCTCCCACCTCCTCGTTTCCTCCGCACCTCCCCACCACCATTATCGAGCTCTCTTGAGCTCTTCACCACCATTTATGGCTTCCCCGTGGTTCCCCCTGCGACCTCCCAATATAAACCTCCCCGTACCCTTCTGTGATGTAGAGTTCTTTGGATATCATAGAGAGGTTATCCTGTTGTTTACTCGAGAAGTTGTCCGGTGTCTTGTGAGAGAGTGTGGTTGCGGATTCCTTTGTTAAGGTCTCTGTTTGGTGATCAGTAAGCTCGAGTGGTTACATCCTCTTCCTACCCTTCCACCCACCGAAAACCCTAGATCCGTTTGTTCTTGGGAGTGTGGCCCGCGAGTGGGAAAATCTGAGCCACCGTGTCCTGGGACACCTTTTCCCATTCTCTCGTGATCTCGCTCGTGTTGGTCGAAGGATTCATTAGTGCTCGAGCACTAAGTGAAGAAAAGCGAAAGGTCGGAATCAAGCGGTGAACCACTTGGCTGGCGAAGATACCCAGAGCTAACGATATATATATTAAAAAATGTCGAGGGCATATTATTAATTGATTATGTTTTAATTTGGGAGCCATTATAAAGTGATCTCATAATCTATGTAGGGGCTTGTTGTGATTAGTAGGATGCATTACGATTTTGTTGATTATCCAACAACATTAAATCTAGAGGAACTCCAATTCTAGTCGACAAAAATTATATAGTGCATGATTTATTTAATTTAGATCATATACTCCATAACACACAATAAGAAGTGTTTTTTTTAGTCAATTAAATGCAGAAATTTAAAGACCGCACCACGGTGAACTCAAACCCGAGACATATGGCCTCGGACATTAATCACTCTACCACTAGGCCAACACACACACAATAAGTGTTTTCTAACCTCAAGTAATGCTATCGTGCTAATACGGAATCAGATTGTCTAACTAAAAATATATACTGATCGATTCAATAATTATAGACTGGTCTACTTGCATAAAAATCAAATGACAAAACCCTTAGTGTCCATTTGTTTGACAAGGATTCCATTCTAGGAAAATAATCTAATTCCAAAAAATTTAATTGGTATATTTTTATAAGATAAGGAAAGTAAAAAGAATCCTAAAAACAATGAAAGTAGTGCAATATTCCATGATTCTTATTTACCAACAAATCTTAGATATTCTTTTTCTGTAATCTCAGGATTCTTATACTACTTACATATTTATTATTATTATTATTATTATTATTATTATTATTATTATTATTATTATTATTATTATTATTATTATTATTATTATTATTATTATTTTATCGAAATACAAACTATGGTTCACACACACACACACACACACATATATATATATATATATATATATATATATATATATATATTATTTTCTCAATTAATAACTTATTTTAACAAAATTTTAGTTTAAGTTTTAGAACTATAACTTGAATAATAATTTATATTATTATTATTATTATTATTATTATTATTATTATTATTATTATTATTCCTAATAACTTTAGAATCAAATAGATAAAATTAACCACTCCGATCTCAAAGCTTGTGCGGAATCTATGCCTCGGTTATCCATTCGCTAGAAACGAACTTAGAAACGAATAGCTAGATGTAAAACTAAAAAAATATGAAAGAGCTACATGAAAGATGAGAATTGTTGTTTGTTTGGTATTGATTACGCTCTAGGAAAATAATCGATTTTAGAATTTTAAATTTCTATGTTTGGTTGAATTTTTATAGAACATGAAAAGTAATAAGAATCATGAAAACAAGGAAAAAGTCTTAACTTTTCGAATTCTTATTCTCCAACTTTTCTTAGTTATTGTTTTTCTCACTCTCACTAATCTTACATGTATATTTAATATTAAATTTATTATTTTATTGAAATGCAAATTATAATTTTATTTAATAGTGTTTTTGTTATTATTATTATTATTATTATTATTATTATTATTATTATTATTATTATTATTATTATTATTGGTATTATTATTAGTGTATTTATTTTTAATTTGAAGAAGGAGATTAAGATTAGTACTATGATCTCTCACTCTAATAAAATAAAAGAAATATCACTAAGCTCCATCACAAGATATATTAAATAGATTAAGTATATCTTTTCTTTGCAATAGATTATAATAATTTAATCATAAATATTTGGCAAATAGCTATGTCTTTATGAAAATAAAAACTACTTTTTATAACATATATCTTTACAATTTTGTTTTTGTCATCTTTGAAAAGAAAAATTAATATATCACCTCAGCCTCATATATATTAGCTTAATAAGTTCCCGATCGAGGCCTCGTATAAAGCCACATAAATGATTAATTAGTGAGAAATCAACCTGTCTTAAGCTCTCTCAATACTTTTCTCATATACATTTTCAATAAGCAACCTCTACTACCAAAAGAAGTTTGTGCACGTGTAACCAAAAACCATGGCACTACGCACATTACCAAAGTTGACTCTTCTCAAACACGTGCTAACGTGCTAACTAATGTCCAGCTTGCATTATCTTAAAAAAATAGAAGGCATTATTCTTTGTATCATGTAGTATATATGATTGAGTTTTCTCCAGATTCTTCAAATGAAAATTTAAGATTCTCAAATCTTGAAAGTGCTTATCTACGACATCTTTGATTTCAGACATCTCAAAATGTCCCAATCTTATGAGGAGACATGGCTGAATGAGCTCCCAAAAGCGAGTTTCTGGGAGAGAGCGGACATCCTCAGCCAGTGGGAAGGCTCCTGGTTCTCCACCGCAGCCTCAAACCTCCGCGACCTTCCGTCAACCTTCGAGGCCCGCGACGACGACGTCATTCTCGCATCCACGATCAAGACCGGCACCACGTGGCTCATGGCGCTCTCCCTCTGCATCCTCAAAAACCACGACATCAAACAATAAGGCGACATGTTAACCGCAGAAACCCTCACTTCCACGCCCCACCGTTGAATCCATGGACTATGTGACCAAGCCTCTGCAATTCGACATCTACGACGCGTCGGTGCCCCATCTCCTCCATACGCATCTCCCCTACGCCGTGCTTCCCGATTCCGTCAAGAGCTCGGCTTGCAAGATCGTGTACATAGCAAGGAGCCCTAAGGACACTATCATCTCGATGTGGCATTTCTTTAATTCAATATTACGCCACGGCCAAGCGAGCCGCCTTGGAGACGGTAGTCGATTGTCGCTCGGGCATCCGCACGGCCCCTTCGCCGATCACGTGGCGGAGTACTGGGTTGAGAGTCGGAGAAGGCCGGGGAAGATCTTTGATGAATCTAGCTATGTGAGTGTGCGAGATTTATGTAAAGCAACAAAGAACACCAAGGCTTTTACGTGGTTCGATCGTTAATGAGATCTACGTCCACGGAGGAGTGTTTCCTCAATATTTTCACTATAATATCAGTACAATGAGTGTAATTACAAGCTCTTAGTATTCGATAAGTTGTCAACCCTCTAACATCGCTTTCCTCTATTTATACGACGACTGTCTGTCGCGCGCGCCCGACCTCTCCATTGGTCGTGGCGTGACTCTTCCTCCGCATGCCCTCCATTGGCGGGCGGGGACCTCTCGCCTTCTGCGCCACGTGGAGGTGGCGCGACCTGGTTCATCTTCTCCATTGGCCGGGTGGCGATTACGGGGCTAGCGTTTTGGGCAATGATTGGGGCTCGCTTTGGGCTCGACCGCGTGGGCCTGCTACCAACGTTAGGCCCAGCTCGTTTGGGCCTGTTAGTGGGCCCAGTCGGTTGGGCCATATCCCATCATAGCCCCCCCCGAATAGCCGAGGCACAGCGAGGCCGAGGTGGAGTGAAGACAGCGCTTCGCCGAGGTGAGGTGTGGCTGGGCTGAAGTTGTTTCTTGGGTGTGAGGGTCTTCTGGTGCCGATCTGAGTTGGGTTGTTTATTGTACGTCGCTTGGAGAAAGATATGGCACCGAAGAAAGTCGAAGTCCGACCTGGATAAGGCGCCTCTGCGTTGGTTACGTCGAGGTGCGATTCTGGGCTGGTGTTGCTCCTGTGGTTGGTGTCGTAGTCCGACTAGGGAAGCCTCCCTTTCGGGGATGTCGAGGTGCACCCTGAGTGACCACGAATCTGGGGCTGGTCTGCCGGGATCCGATCAGGGCATCGCCTCTCCGTGTAGGTTACACCGAGGTGCGATCTGGAGTGGAATTTTCCGTAGAGGCGCGGTCAGTTGATTGGGTTTGAACTCCGATCTTGACGGGCGCGAGCTGAGTCGCCGCCATCCGGGAGGCCGGGTCCGTATGATGATTTGGGGTCGGGGCGGGCGGTCTATCTTAGCTAGCGTCGTCATCTGCGCCAGCGGTAGTTGTGCACTCGAGCGTGTGGCGCGTGTACTCCACTTCCAATCACGTGTAGCACGTGGAAAGCTTCAGGCGCCGGTTGTGCTTTAAATGCGCCAGAGGCGGGAAGCTGTTCATTTCCTTCACTAAAGATCTGTTCATCTTCTCTATACTCGTAGAGAATTTCCGATTTGGAGTAGCTTTCGATCATCTTACGAATTCGGCATCGAGTAAAAAAGTAAGTATGTCTTCTTCCTCTGTTTACGATGCGCTCACCTTTGTTTCGGGTCCGCCCGATCATCTCCCCGGAGTTTCGGTTCGAACCGCTCATCCTCCCTCACGATAGTGAAATCGAGGTTAGGGATTATTCTGCTATACCTTGCGGGTAGGTGTAGGAAGATTAGCGCTAGGGTTCGGCAATATCATCTGCGTGGGATGGGGTTAAGGTGAGGGACGTCGGATCGTCTGTGATCTTGACGATGTAATAAAAATAGGAGGAATGTCACATTCCGGCGGCGCTGGTGGTGTGTTCAGCGCCCATCCGATGAAACATTAGCCCTCGGAGGTTTCATAACCATGTACTTAGATGCCTTTAGGGCGGTCTTGGGTTCCGTTAGCCCCATCTTTTGAGCCTCGGGAGTATTTCCGAATCCCCATCTCGCCAATTCACCCCGAACTCCATTAGGTCGGTGGTTGAGATGGGGTTAGCTTGTTATTATGTGGTGAGGAGTTCTCCTTTGAGCCCTTGATGTGATTCTTTAGCGTCAGTACTCGAGAGGTCAGACTATCTTCGCCTCGGCGGCCGTTAGGGTGAGTCGACCCTCGAAGGTGTCGGTGGCAAAAGAAGTTTTTCTTTTGAGGGCGATGGGCATCAGATCTGGTTGGGGGATGGGTAAGGTGGCGGATATAAAGCTTAAGCCCCCGGTTGGGTAGAGGATCACTCAACACGCTCGGTGAAGTTTCTCTAGAATTCACCGAGGACAACCTTAATGATCTTGGGCCGAGTGTGCACAGTCGCAGACTCCGGGGACGGGGTTCGAGCTGGGTGAGGGCACCCTCTCTTGTCATTCTTATAGGTTCGACCTTTGTTTGACTAACGCGATTTTCTTCTGTATTGCAGTGAAGCTTAAGCACACGAAGGAGGTGAAGCGGCCGGCCTCGTCTCGACTGCGCCACCGGGCGACGGAGCCTTCTAAAAGAGGCGAAGGTGTGCAGGCCCACCTCGCGGCCGTGGTGGTGGAACACCTCGGCGATCTGTGAAGGGTCCGCAATAGATCTCGGCTCGGGCCTGAGGTGGAGGCTCGTGCCCATGATCTTGCTGCGGTACCGATCTCCTGCGATCTTCGGCCCTTGTCTAGTCATATTTTTTTTTTTTTTTTTTTTTTTTTTTGCTACTAATCGTTTGATTTGCAGGACCTACCCTTGATCGCGAGCGAGATGCGCCGCATGGCCGATGTTGTTGCGTTCCGGCACGAGGAGCTGGAGAGAAAGGCGGCACAAGCGAGTCCCTCGCCAGTGCGAGGAGGAGGTGGAGGTTGCAGGCGGCTGCCGAGGCCGCCACAAGGGAGAAGGCCGTCTTGTGCGGGAGGCCAGCGAGGTGGTGCTTGCTCGGGAGGAGGTGGGTGAGGCGGAGAAGAGGCGGCAGATCGGACGAGTGCTTTGGTTGGCGGAGCGAGGGCCCATCTTGAAGGCCTTCACCAAAGAAACTTATCGAGTCGAGTCCTTCTCCGCTTTATCTCCGACCGGCCGCCGTGATGAGGCCGCGGTGATATCTACCCACCGGAGGGTTGGCGGCCACGATGCGGATTTGACAAGGCGAGCATGGTGGTGAGATTGATCGGGAGGCGGTCGACTTGGGTATGCCCGGTGTTGCCGATGCACCGCCTTCCCCGTGGTGGAGGCTTTAGCCTCCTCGACGTCGCTCGCGACGGCCGAGGGCCGTGTCCCAATGCCGGTGGATGAAGATCTAGAGCTTGGGAGCTTACGGCGAGTGCGGGCCGGGCCGAGAGGAGGAGGAGGAGGAGGAGCGAGCTCGGGCTCAGTCGACCATGACCAAGAAGAATGGGGCAAGGAGGAACGGCGGGGAGGCGGGGGTCAGGTCCGGAGAGGGCCGAGGTTAGTGGGCCGATTGTAATAGGTTGAACCGCCGGGGTCGATGGGACCGAGCCCTTGTAATAAAATCTCGTATGCAATAAAAATATTTATCACTTTACGAGACTTGTGTTGTCTTTTATTTATAGCATTCTCGCATCTCAATACTTGGGACTCGACCATGACTTGCCCGCTGTCGAAAGGGGTCAGGGTGCCTGGCCGGAAGGAGGAGGTGCAATTTTGGAGGAGTCGGTCTGCCGAAATGAGAGTTTTGGTTGCCATGGATGCGAGCTCGGCGTCTTCATCCGATCTGAATAAGAAGTTGGCGAGGTGGACCGGGAGGTGGCCCGCCTCGTGGTGAGCGAGGTCTGAAGTCGAGGATCGCGGGGCGAGTCCGGAGGTGGACTTATCTGCCGACGCTATTCAAGGGCGCTGATTCATTCGGTCGAGAGGCGGCTCGAATTGACCGCGAGAGGCTAGTTCGGTGTCGGAGGCATGCGGAGTATGAGAAGCGATCCGCGGTGGTGGGACCACCATATCCAAGCCGACGGCCGAGTTCGAGTTTCTTGGCGGAGGTATGGTCTTTGAGGAGGAGGAGGGCCCCAAAGCAAGAAGTTCAAAGCTGCGTCGACTCCGTCGTGAAATACATGGAGATGTATGACATCGTCCATAACGTCGCATGCCGGCGAGTGGCGAGGCAACAATGGCTCTGCCGACCCGATCATAGAAGAACCGGCGAGAGGCGGCTACTCCGATCATGCCGTAGTCTTGAGGTTGATGGGTCGGCGGGGCGGATTATCGAGGATCCTCTCGGGAGCGGGCGGCGACCGAGGACCTCAGTCGGCGGGAGAGAGCTTGGGGGGAGGTCGCACACACGGCCGGTGTCGGTCGGGGGTGGGGTGTGACCTCGGGTGCGCCCGCTGGATGCCGTGATTTGCGCCTTCGCCACGGAGTGTCCTCGAGCGGGTGAAGGTGACCACAGGTCGATGCTTCCGTCCGGCTGCCTCAGAGCCCGCGCCAAGCGCTTGAGGGCTGGCCGTGGTGATTCCGCCTCATCGGTGGGTCGAAGGCACTGAGTCGTTCGAGCATACATCGTCGGCCCGGGATTTTGTAGAGAATTGGTGCAGCTTGCCGGTCTGGCGGAGCCGGAAGCCCGAATGAGGCTATGTATAGTATAGGACCTTGTATGTAGATATACATGTATTTAGACTAGTTTGAAGTGTATATTTTCCTCCTCGAGAGGTACAAACATAACTTAGACTTCGTTTTGGTCGTAAATATTTTTATATCTGTATACATAGGTGTGTATTTTCCCAAATAAAGGGTATAAACGAGCTCAAAGCCCGGTTGTCTTGTATATGTCTCGGTGCTTTGTTTGTAGTCGTTAATGCATTTAGACTTTGTACCGGAGTGCATATCTTCCCAAATAAAGGGTATGAGTTGGCGAGATCGGTGCGGATGTCGCGTGCATGTAGACGCCCAACTTAATGGGTGTCTCAGATGCTTTGCATGTAGACGTCCAACTTAATGGGTAATCTGTGTCGTACCTACTTGGTGGGATTTTCATCTTCGTAAGGCGTCCCCTTGTGAAGGTTTAGATGTGGTATATCCGAATGGATGTTCACATAGATGTAAGGCGAACGGTGAAATACTCATTAGAAAAACAAGCGTTTTATTAAACAAGTAAACAAACATCGCACATCGACCAAAACAACGGGAGGGCTAACATGTCGCGATCTAAAATCAAAGCTATGTAAAATACCTCCTCGGATGAGTTATGTGCCGTGTTAGGGGAATAAGTGCCGGACGGTGGGCGACTTGTAGGCCCTTTGCCGAGGTCCTCGTGAGCGGTAGGGTCCTTCCCATGTCGGATCAAGCTTGTTAAGGCGCTCGGCTCGGCTTGCTTCATTATTCCGTGGGGCGAGGTCGCCCTCTTGGAGTGCGGAGGCCTTTACTCTCTTGTTGTAGTAGCGTGCGACACGGCTCTCAGTGCTTGGCCGTTTATGAAGGCGAGCTCGCTTCTCCTCGAGGCGTCGAGGTTGGCCGCAGTCTTCCTCGTTCTGGCCCGGTTGAAGTGGAGAGGCGAGGGGCTTGGCGCGCGATCTCGGCCGTATGACGGCCTCGGCCGTGAACCCGGCTAAAGGGTCTCCGTGCGCCGTCCGAGGTGTGGTCATGTAGGACCAGAGGACTTGAGGAGATTTTCGGCCCGATCGCTTTAGCTCGGTCCACCTCTTCTTCAATCCTTGTACGATCGTGCGGTTCGTCACCTCGGTCTGACCATTTGCTTGCGGGTGTGCGACCGAGGTGAAGCGTGATCGATGTGAAGCTCTTCGCACCACCCTGAAGTTTTGTCGACGAATTGGGTGCCGTTGTCCGAGACCGAGATGTGCGGTATGCGGCGGCGGACTATATTTCTCCACACAAGGTTTGAATCCTTTTGCTCGTGAGGCTCGAAAGTGGCTCGGCCTCGACCCATTTGTGAAGTAGTCTATTGCCGCGACTAAATATCGGCGACACGGTGCTCGATCGAATGGTCCAACGATGTCGATCCCCACCGCATGAAAGGCCACGGACTGCGGTGCTCAAATCGATCGAGGCGGCTTTTGACGATGGAGTGGATCCGCACTGGGCACTTCTTGACGAGCTCGGCCGAATCTTGCGGTGGGCGGTGAGTATCGACCTCGGCCTTCTTTGAAAGTGCTCGCGACCGATGTGGCTTCCACAAGACCCTCGGTGAATTTCGTTGAGCACATAGTCGAACTTCTTCCGCCCGGCGTCTCGGGAGGGTTGAAGGTAAGACTTCCCAGAGAAGCCCTCACGCATGAGATACTTACGGGATTTTGCCATCATCTTTTTGCTTCGAGCCGATCTGAAGGTAGTCGCCGTGTTCCGTGTAGGCCTTCGGAGACATCGATTCGGCTCTATCTCGGTGATGATGCCGACGTGGGGCTCCGCTATGTACAGAACGGATCTCCTCCACCGGTGGACTTGTTGATGACGCTGCTAGCTTGTGAGGACGTCGGCCGCCTGCTTTCCCTCGGGGATTCGTGGATCTTGAAGTACTGAACGAGGTCAACATCTCCTTCCTTCTCGAGGTATTGTTTCATTCGGTTCTCCTCGCCTCGTATTTGCCTAACACTTGGTTCACCACGACACAGGAATCGCCAAAGATTTGGATCTTGTCTACCCAGTTCATGGCGGGCTGAGTCAGGAGATCGAGGCCTCGTACTCCACCTCGTTGTTGGTGGTCGGGAAGGTGAACCGTAGGCGTGGGTGACTTCACTCGCATGTCTGGGCCGAGGAGAAGAATGTCCGCTCATTGCCCGTTTTGCACGAGGCTCAGATCCACGTCATCTGCCGTGAACCATCGGTGGATGAGGTCCGATTCTCCGTGCGGGGCTGGGATGACCAGGGTGGGCGTTGGAGGAGCTAATCTTAGCGGTCGACCGAGCTCGATAACTTGGCTTCTACCAGAAATCGGCGAGCTTGCCCTTTTATGGCGGTGCGGGGAGTACGAGATATCGTGCTGCCAAGCTCGAGGCCCACTGCTGTTCGTCCGGATGACTCGGGTTTTGACAAGACTTGCCTCGGGGTAGGTCGGTCGATTACAGGATGGAGTGAGCTGAAAGTAGGGTCTGAGCCGTCTCTTAGCATTCACCGATGCGGTCTACCTTTTCAGGCCGGCGTACCTTGTCTCGGTCCTTTGAGTGCTCGGTGATGAAGTAGATGGGAAGCCGCGTCCGACCTCGTCGCACGAAGATCAAGCACTAATTGCCTCGTCCGAGGGCTGCCAAGTACAAGGAGAGGAGTTCGCCTCTTTTGAGGCGGTCGAGGTGGGCGGTCGGAGGTACTCCTTCACCGTGTGTGAGGCGGTGGTGCTCTTCCGCCACGCCAAGTCAGGGCCTCCTCAAGATTTTAAAGAAGGGGCTGCTTCGGCGGCCGGAGAGGAACCTCTTGAGGCGGCGGGCACCAGTAAGTTTGTGGACTTGAATGGTTTTGGCACTTGCATGTCGAGCACCGTCTTTACCTTGGTGGGGTTCGCCTTCAAGCCTTCTTGGAAACCCAAAACCCCAAGAATTTCCCGTTTTCACCATGAGCGTGCATTTTGGGGTTAAGTTTGAGGTTGGCCGACACGAGGAGTTGGAGGATGGTCTTGAGGTCGTCGTGCGACTCTCCGTTTCGACTTTGACTACTATGTCGTCGGCGTGAACCTCGACGATCTCCCGATGTGGTCTTTGAATGTTGCATCCACCATCCTCTCGTAAGTAGCCCGGCGTTCTTGAGGCGAAGGGCATCTTCGACGCAAAGACGCCGAAGTCGGTGATGAATGCAGTCTTTGGTGCATCCTCCGGGCTC
Organism: Salvia rosmarinus; assembly: GCA_036937905.1. Classification (NCBI taxonomy): domain Eukaryota; kingdom Viridiplantae; phylum Streptophyta; class Magnoliopsida; order Lamiales; family Lamiaceae; genus Salvia; species Salvia rosmarinus. The sequence continues at coordinate 158,896 of JAODLM010000607.1, forward strand.
ATCAGGATTTGGTGGTACCCCTTGTATAGATCCAGGAAGCTGAACATCTCGTGGCCCACCAAAGCCTCCACCTTCTTGTCAATATCAGGTAGGGGGTAGCAATCTTTTGGGCAGTGCTTGTTGAGGTCGGTATAATCGACGCACATGCGCCACCCTCCGCCGGGCTTTCGGACCACGACTGGATTAGCCATCCAGGTCGGATATTTGACCTCGAACAAGATCTTGGCCTTCAGAAGTTGAGTCACTTCGTCCCTAACGACTGCTACGCTCGCGCGAATATCCTTTTCTTGCACGGATGGCTTTGTGGCGGGTCGATGTTGAGGCGGTGAGTTATGAGCTCGGGTGACACCGTTCATATCGGCGAGGACCAAGCAAACACGTCCTATATTCTTTCGAAGTCGTATGGCGTGCTTGCGGACGTCCGCCGGCCACAGGTGCCGACTGGATGACCTCGAGGGATCGTCGTCGTATAGTTGGAGGTCCTCGGTCGGGTCGTCCCGGGTGTCGGCCTCAGGGGCTCGGTAATTGCTATGCAGGGGCGAGGCCGCGTCTTGAGTTGAGGCCGTAGGCATTCTTTTCTGCCGTTTGGTCCCCTTGGATCTTGAGCACTCCAGGGGTGGGAATCTTAATGGTGGTGGTAGACCGAGCAGACGGCCTGGTGGCGTCTGACCATCTCTCCCGAGGATAATGTTGTGCGGAGAGGGCGGGACCAAGAAGAATCGGATGGCCACAGTTACCGACACAGGGAGCCCGCCTACGGTGACCGGAAGGGTAATGACCCCTCGGCCGGATCTTCTTGAGTGAAGCTCCGTAGGCGGGAGGACGCGGAAGCACACAATGCCTCAGACCTCAAGCTTATCCGCAGCTGCCGGAAGATAATCTTGACGGAGGCTCCAATGTCAATATAGACCCGGTGGGCGTTTTGTTGCCCACCGCACTGTATGGTGATGGCGTCTGGTGCGGCATGATCTTGGGCACGGGTCCTCCTTGGAGAACGTTATGTTCTCACTATCCGAGTCGCTTGTTCTTGGCTCTTGAGGGCCGGCCTCGGGCATCGTTCTTCGAGGGCGACCTCGTCGTCCGTGAAAGCGATCCGGTGACAACATAGACTGCTCCATAGCGTTGGGACCTTCGTCCTCGTCGTCTTCGGGTTGGAGTCGCCGGGGTCGGCCCGCGATTGTTGCCGCCTCCATTCCTTCGACTTCCGCGCTTTCTTGGACCACTCGTCAGAGGTATTTTTGAGGGCTCCACCTTTAACGAGCTCGTCGATCGTGAGCCTGGGTTTGCGATCCTCGGTATCATGACCATACCCTTGGTGATAGTCGCATGATACTGCCTCAGGACCTCTTCTTGGATCCCTTCATAGGCGGGTTTCGGAAGAGCTCGGCGTGGAGCTCGAATATTTCCGCCCTTGATTTGGTAGGGGCGCTCGCCTCGAGGTTTGGCGAGGTCGAGCACGGACTCGATGGCCTCTCTTGATCTGTCGAAGGCGCCTCATGCGGTCTGCGCCTCGACTTGATCGTCCGGCTTTTTCTCTCGGACTTACCTCGTCCCGGATCTCCCGCTTCCGATCCGACTCGTCTCCCTTGTGAAGTTGTCCACCGAGTTCAAAGCTTACTCGCCGTCTTTGGTTTCTCCCGGTGATTTCTTTGTTCAGTAGCGGGTCGGATCCGTTTTGAGCGCGTTGATGATGTAGAGATCGTTCTTTGTCGTCGATTTTGAGCGACTCTTTGATGAACCTCGAGGCGAAGTTCGACATCGTCTCGTCCGCCCTTGGCGGATTGTTAGTAGGTCGGAGGAAGGCTCTTTGGCGGCATCTTCGATAGAGCGCCACAGGCGATCCATGAGGTCACGGAAGCGGTGTATCTTTGCTTACGGCGGGCGAGGTGAACCAACGCGTGCGTTGGAGATCAACACCTCGGGAAGATTTTGCACATGTGAAAATCTTCCATTCCTTGATCGCCATGTTGGTGGTGTGGCGAAAAGGAAGTCGGAGGGATCTCCGAGGCCATCGTGAGCCGCTATGTTGGGTGCCCGTGCATCACGGGCGGGGGCGTGTCTAGAATCTCCACGGAGAAAGGGAGATGATCCTCGTGCAGTCGAACCCCGGAGATCGTTGCCATCTCTTTACGGAGGGTGGGATCGATGGCGGCGCCTGTCGTCCTCAGGGGAGTTCGACTCGCCTTTCTTCCTTCTGCTTCGCTCGACCCTCGGTCGGCATGGCGGGTGGAGAGCGGGCTGCGCGAATGGCGAGGCGATCGCTGGTGGCGGCTCGCCGCGGTGGCAACTCCGCGAATGAGGTCGGCAGCTCGGCGCGATGGCGGCTCCAGCGTCGAGCGCGATCGCGTTCTCGGCTATCACGCCGGGGTGGCCGATGTTGTTTCGGACGGGAGGCGGCCGGGGGAGGCCGTGGTGTTGATCAGGGGCCCTAGAGGACCCGCCTTTGGTCCTCTGGTTGAGAAGCATTGGAATTGGCGAAGATTGGCGTGGAGGAACTCGCCACCGCTCGGCCGAGGACCTCGTGGGACGAATGAGTTGTTTGCTCGTCCTCGTTGAGGTCGACATCTTCCCCACGTTGGGGAGGCGGTCCCGAGGTGTATGGAAGCATTTTCCATGTTGCCCTCGAGTGTGGCGCTCGTGGCGTCGCGATCTCCTTTCATGACGGTGACCACTGGTCGTCCTCGGCCCGGTTATTACCGGCGTGGGCGGCGGTTGTGCGTGTTCTTGCCATTTACTTGTAGAAAGCGAAGCTTTCTTGTTGAGAGGTTCCCACAGACGGCGCCAATGATGAATCTAGCTATGTGAGTGTCACGAGATTTATGTAAAGCAACAAAGAACACCAAGGCTTTTCGTGGTTCGATCGTTAATGAGATCTCGTCCACGGAGAGTGTTTCCTCAATATTTTCACTATAATATCGATCTGATGAGTGTAATTACAAGCTCTTAGTATTCGATAAGTTGCCAACCCTCTAACATCAGTTTTCCTCTATTTATACAACGACTTCTGTCACGGCGCTTGCCCTCCTCCATTGGTCGTGGCGTGACTCTTCCTCCGCATGCCTCCATTGGCGGGCGAGGGACCTCTCGCCTTCTGCGCCACGTGGAGGTGGCGCCGACCTGGTTCATCTTCTCCATTGGCCCGGTGGCGGTTACGGGCTAGCGTTTTGGGCAATGATTGGGGCTCGCTTTGGGCTCGACCGCGTGGGCTGCTACCAATGTTAGGCCCAGCTCGTTTGGTCCTGTTAGTGGGCCCAGTCGGTTGGGCCATATCCCATCAATCTTGTTCGTCAAATATGAAGAGATGAAATCTGAACCAAGAGAGAGGTTTCGAGGATTGCTGAGTTTTTAGGAAGGCCGTTTGCGGAGGAAGGAGAGGTAGATGAGGTTTTGTGGAGGTGCAGTTTGGAAAGGCTCAAGAATTTGGAGGTGAACAGGAGTGGCGCAACTTCGTTAGTGGTGCCCAACGCTGCTTATTTTAGGAAAGGTGAAGTTGGAGATTGGAAGAAGTATTTGACATCTGAAATGGAAGATCGAATCCATCAAACAATTGGCGTTAAGCTTGAGGCCCTTGGGCTCTTTCTGTAATTGTGTACCGGTGTTGTTGCAACTTGTAATATGCGAGTGTCGCCTCGCCTTTATTTGTTTCTGATATTAATTAAATATTATGTTATAAATAGAAATTATATTCCCTTCGGATATGCAGATCTTCATTGTGTAGAAAGGTTTGAGAAATATTGAAGATCTCATTGTATGTCTTCATACTCGTTTCTACGCTACTTGACTACTATCGATCGAGGCTAGCTATTGTCATTTGTTATCCAATCATGTGTTGGAAAATGTAGTCCGACAAACTCAAGCATGTGTTGTAAGGATAAAAGTTAGGGGGAATCTTGAGTAAATAGTAAGATGTAGCTACTTGAAAGCAAAGAAGGAAGCAAGCCAGAAATAAAGTGCGAGGTATACACTCAAGAATTGAGATCTACTGATTTCTAAGGAAACTGAGATCAACAGTCACTTTCTTTAGGAGTTGTTTGGTTTAAGTGATTATGGATCAATCTTAATCACTTATTAGGTTTGCATGATCCGATCCGTGATATATTAATCGGCTCGTACACTAATCATCCATTTGGATGATTATTAATCATCCCAAAATTAGGATGATTAATTAGTAAATCCTACTTTAATCCAAAGTCAAAATTCCACAAACACCTCTGTTTAGTTCCTGTACTATTGTGAACCAGAGGGGATGATGTAGGTCGCGTGTTGTCGGAGTTGTGGAGGCGGCAACGGCAAAATTGATGGAGAAGGGTTCTTCTTTTCTTCAATTTTTTTGTGTGTATTTGAGGGGCAGAAGATGAGAGACAGAGATGGAGAAAGAAGCGACGTCAGCGGCGTCTGCCAGAGTGAAGGCGGAAGGGACGGCGGACTGTGAGTGAGAGAGAGAGATGGTGATGTAGTGTGAGGTGTGAACGTGAGAGAGCAGAAGGAGAGAGATATGTACTAGAGAGGGAGAGTAAGACGGTTGAGAGATGAGAGTTCTGGCCGCTGCCACTACTGTTGCCGGCGGCAGCGGTTAAAGGAAAGATGAGGGAGAGCTTCTGGAAGGTTCCTTAAGGAGAGCTTTTGAAGGGTTCAGGTGGTCGTGATGCGGCGAATGGGAAGGTTTCAGGTGGTGGACGGGAGAGGGTGCAAAATTATGGTATTTAGGCGACTGCAATAAAGGACAGAGGCGATGGCGGCTGTTTTAATGTTTTTAAAATGGGCGTATAAATTAATTAGGATTGGATTGATATTTTATTTTTCTTTTAGGTCTTTAAATTAATTAAGTAATTAAAGCTTCATGTTATTATGCGATTAATTTTAGTTTAATTGAATTATTTTGTAATAATAATAATAATAATAATAATAATAATAATAATAATAATAATAATAAGGGTTATTGACATATAAATACATAAATTTTGATGTGATTTTGGTTTTGTATACGAACTTTAAAATGAGTATATAAATATACGAACTTTGATTGGTTTTGGTTTTACACATGAACTTTAAAAGGAGTATACAAATACATGAACTTATTGATTATAGTAATTTTACGATAATTTATTTTTTCGGTTAAATTGAAACTGATATGACATTAGATATGATGAGTTGACAACGATGTAAAAATCTTAAAATTCGTGTGTGAAGAAGAAGAAGACAACATTTGTAGTAGCCTACTTATTCGTCATTTACTCCATTTACAAGTGGTGAGTTTAAAATTTGAAGTGCTCTCTTCGTTTTGTATGTTTGTAAGTGTATATATGTTTTGTCTTTGTTAATGAGTCAATCTGCGTGTTTTTTCAAATATAAATGTTTATTTTATATTTTATTTATTAATTTATTTCAACATCATTATCAACTCATCATATCTAATGCATGTCGGTTTCAATTTGATCGAAAAAATAAATCGTGGTAAAATCACTAAACTTAATAAGTTTGTGTATTTATATACTCCTTTTAAAATTCATGTGTAAAACCAAAATCACATCAAAGTTTGTGTATTTATATGTCAATAATAATAATAATAATAATAATAATAATAATAATAATAATAATAATAATAATAATAATAATAATAATAATATGCTCTCATGTGGTTTTAATTCAAGGAAATTGGTTCAAAAGAATAATTTTGGTATTGTGCTACAATTTAGTCATAATCCTTCAATTAATCATATACCACAATCAATCAATCCAAATGCATGACTAAATCATCCGAATAATCACATCCTACTATATCCTATTAATTTTATTTATCCCATCCATCAAACCAAAACCCCTTAGAGGTATAAAACAAGGAATTCTTAATGAGTAAGGAATTCACATGTTCAACAGGTTCGTGAATGTATGAGGAGTTTTTTCGAACCACGTTAAACTTTGTGTTGTGTACTGTTTTTTTTTTTTTTTTGCTGATTTGTTTGTTTTGCATATCTCACTATCAACACATCATCAGTCAACACAAATTCAATCTGCTAGACTTGCATTAAAATGATTTCGAACACATCTCACTTATGTTTTGTCTTGACCAAAGTGTTTCTAAGTAAATGAGCGAGATAGCCTTCTTTTCCAGCACACTCACACACAACCGAGTTAGATTGTTGTCTCACTGGTCGATTGTTCTAGTTACCAGTAGGATCGTAAGCTGAGTTGGTTACACTCTGAAAGTTAAGTTGCAGAAAACTTGCAAGTCGCACAAAATTTTCTGTCATGTGTTTCTCATCCCCATACACTTGACACGTGAGCTGCCCGAGATTACCTTTGGTATGCAGGACGACAAATCTCTTTGCTGGCACATGATGGTGTATTAGTGTTTACAGGCGGTGTCGAGCATTATGGCATTTAAAAAAATGTGGATACCGATAATATTGTGAATGCAATTTTTCTCTCGTGCTACATCATTATGTATATCCCTTACAATCCGTAGCCACATCTCTATATGATTTTTCAATCATCCGCGCATAGGGGTGAGCAAAACCGAATCTAAATCGATCTGTTCGATTCGGTTTTTAACAAGTTTGAATCCGATTTGGATCAAAATTTTCAAAACTGAAATTTCTCCGGTTCGGTTCGGTTTGGCCTTTCAAAATTTCGATCCAAATCGAACGGATCGAAATTTTGGTATTTATTTTTTATAAAATTATATTTAATCATAATAATCTATTTTTCTTCGTAATGCCATTAGTAATCTATAAATAATTAATTTGTAGAACCTAAACAACTAAAAAAATAGATGAGATTTTTTTAAAATACACAATTTCAGCAATTTTTGATGAAATTTTTCTAAAAATACACAATTTCAGTTAATTGAAAATCATACCAAAACCGAAGTTTCAACGTCGGTTCGGTTCAGTTCGATTTTGCCAAAAAGTTTTGTCGGATCGGTTGACATTTTTGAAAACTTTGGTTTATTCCGTTTTGGATGTTCGATTCCATTTTCAACCAAATCGATCGAAAGCTCACCCATATCCGCACAAGAGTTCTTCTCATAAGAAATAAAATGGAAAGCAGCTTCACTTTTCACTTTGAACCTCGAATAACAAATTTGCTAAAATACTTCATATGAAATTATTTAAATAAAGTAAGATTTGATTTTTAGTCATCAATTACTGCATCCATCATAATTAAATTCAATTAACGGTCATTAATTCTTTATTGGAATTTATTAATCTTTAATTGAAATTATTAATCTCCAATTAAGAGTTAATTAGAATATAGTGTGCATTCCAATGCATTGGAATATGCCTCTTTGTTGATAGCTTTTTAAAAGACTCATAATAAAAGCTGACAAAAATATCGGGTCGGATCAACTCTACGGACTTTACACTTTTTAAGTCTGGTAGTTGGACCTCTAAATATGAAGCTCAGTCCTGCCTTCGACGAACTTTTTTTTAGTTCATTGTAAAAAAAATTATATATATAATTGACATATTTAATTGTAAAAGATAAATAATTATATAAATAACAATTTAAGCCTACAAAACTAGTAAATACTTATGTAAAAATACATAATATTATTTAATTAATTATATAAAAATATATAATATTATTAAATAATTACATAACCTAAATATATAGTTAATATACATAGTCGGGCTAACCTTTTAGTTCAAATTCGCTTTTTGATCCGAAGTTCGATCGATTTGAGATTTTTTTCCGAATGCATTTTTTACGCTTAATTTTTAACAGACTCTAATTTTAAAGCTCAACTGAACCCAAATACTCCATTTTGAAGCTCAACTGAACCCAAATACTCCGAGCGAGCCTATTGGACTGGACTCATTTTCCACCATCGCTGACAAATTGACAATCATATACAAAATTATGTGATAAAAAAATAATGGTTAAATTAAGAAATTTGTGTAAGTAGAAGGACTCGCAAATATATTGTTTTTCCATCTTTTGAGTGTCAACTCATAAATATAACTTCCCTGCTTTCTTGCGAAACGGAAAACCTAAACTGTAGTCAGCTTGAATACTGATCCGATTTTTTTCAATTTATTTTGTAAACTTGATTCATAATTCAATTTCTAATTAAGAGCCCTCGTTCCAATTAGTGAATTTTCCTCCGCAGCAAGAATTGTCGACTATAACTCTCTCTTCTCTCCACCTTAAGAAAAAAATATCTGTGGAAGAGGTATAAAGAAATCCCCATCTGAGGAAGAAGGAAAGAGTGGAAGAAGATATGGGCATAATTAAGAGCGGCTTCTCATTCATTGTGGGGACAGCATGCGGAGTTTACATAGCCCAGAATTACAACGTTCCTAATGTTCGCAAGCTTTTCAACACTGGCCTTGTGATCGCCAAGCACATCGAGGAGAATTACCGCAAGCCCAAGAAGCGCGACGATGATGAATAGAGGCAATTGATATTTGAGTGTGATGTTTACGGATGCCCACAAACTATTTGTAGTATCGCCTATTAATTTTCTACTGACATTTCAGATGCCCTTATGAAATTGAAGGGTTTATTTTTATTTTTAAGTTTAGGGCTTGAAAGAATTTTGTGATATTAAGGCACTCGAGTTATAAAGATTTTGGTGGTTACTGTTTTCAATGTTGACTATTGAGGCTCAATCAAGTAGAATTACGACGGTTGATGTTTTATGCTGTTGATTATTTGTGTGTTAGTTTAAAAATTGTAAAGGAAATCTATAGTTTGTTGGTGAATGAGTTGATTGCATCGTGATTGATAGAATGAAAAGTAATATTGGGTGTTCTTTAACTGCAAGCTGTTTAATGGTGTTGCTTTTTGAGGCAAACTTGTTTCAGTAAGGATGAATATCAGAAATCTTTCTACTGGAGCCGATGTTTGACATCTTTTATTTGTTGTCATGGTTCAGCATAGTGCTTTTGGTGATTCCTTTGACTGCAAGCTGTTTAGTGGTATTACTTTTTAATGCAGAGTTGTTTCTGTAAGGATGAATACTCGGAAAACTTTATATTGGAGTCGATGTTTGGCGTCTACTTTGGCATCAGTTGTTTGTCATCATGGATGGTTCATGGTTCAGCATTGTGCTGTTGGTGATTCATATCTAAATTACCGAGATACTCTTATAAGTTAGTTATTTTACTGCTTGCCACTGGTTGGGTAGAGTTTTAAGGAATGGCATTTCTTTGGCTCATATATTCATCCTTTGAGATCTTGTCTGATCCCATGTTTTCTTTTCAGGCCAATGAAAAGATTCAATTTTTGGTTTCGGATTGTTGAAAGTATTATTTTGACTCGAATATTCTTGGCTCTTTCCTGGACATTTCATAACTTAGTATTGAGCGCTTAAGTTAATGTCCTTGAATTGATCTGTCATTGCTTTTAGTAACAAGAATCACCAAACTAAAGCTTATGTTATAGCTCCGTCACTTGGAATGTTAATGAGCTATGTAAACAATCAATCTACAGTTTCTGGGAATTCTTCCTAAAGTGAGGCACATGCTGAGGGAATGCAAAGTTAATACTGTTGAGTCAGATATGAGCACAAAACATCTCTTCTTTTTGTTTCTTTCTTTCTTACTTATTGGCCAAAGATAGCATGACATGGGAAATGCATTAGCTAATGGCTCACAATTTCATTGTCTTGTTAATTTGTGGAGCTATCAGCTTTGATTTGTATTTTGTTTTCATATCCTTATGGAACTTCACTCAGATATAAAAAGGCAATTAACAGTAGAGTTTGTTGACTGACTGTTAGTTTGCTTCTGGCAGAAACATGTTATACTTTCATTCTTGGGTGTGAAATTTTCTAATCATAGTATGGAAATGGTTTTGAGGCTTTAGTAAACTGTCTCATGTAGTATATTTATTTCCTTTTGCATTGTGTCTGTGAAAATATTTACTCATTAATAACTAGTAAATATGTTTTCTGGAAGGATGTTTCTTTTTCATGCAGGTTAAAAGCTTTAAAACATTGTTGTTGAGTTTCAGATATTTCCATTGTAGGAAATGATTAGATTTCTATATGAAAGAAAATAGAAATTGCAACTAAATTACTAGTTATATCATATTAAGAAATATGAAATGAGATTATACATCTTCATCTATTTGCTAATTTGGATTCAGAATTAGAGAATGATAATAGGCATGTATTGCTTTAAATTCATGTTGCTTATATGTTTTATATTCTTTAGGTGTGTAATTGAGACAAAGCATGGTTAGTGGAGTAATTGGTGCTTTAAATTTGTTCACTGCTTAGGAATTTTACAATTGATTACCTTATCTACTAATTGCTCTGTTATGTTTATGAACTGAGCCTCTTGTTTAAAATCCATTTACACCTCTCACATAAATGTCCTATCTCAGATTGTTGGCTTAGTCTTAGCAGCTTTTCACCTAGATATATATCTGCTATTCATGGTGAGCCAGCTTTATTGTGAAGAATTATCTTGCTCTTGTAATTTGGTGGTATTCTTACTTAGCACTTAATAAAGTGAAAGGAAAGTTTCTTTACTTGCAGGAAATGACATTAATTTCAACTTTCAGTGTTAGAAACTCATCCTATTCTGCATGTTTCTCATTGAATATACCCTTTAGATTTGTGTTTCAAGATTGCTATACATCCACAAACCTAGACAGCATGTTTATGTATTCATATAAATGTGTAAACTGAATATTGATCTTAATACTGATCAATATGCCAAAAGAAAAGCCTCTACACAACTTCTCTAATATTTGGTTCTAGTTCTTAGACAATGTTCAGACACAAGTCAGGAGAAGAACTACTTGTAGTAGAAGACTCGTAACATAGCTGATCTTTCTCCTTCCCCATTGCACGCCATTCATTGATGCATGCCATTTTGTTTGGATCTGAACTCAGGGACAAGCAGGAGCTAAGAATCTCCAATATCTTTTCTGTTTTGCCTAGTAGAAGAATAGCACAACGAACACTTTCCTCTCTCTGTTCAATGGAACTCTGATGGCATTTCATTGATATTGCACGCTGTAAGTTGGTAAGGCACGCGCCTATTATGTCAGTTATTGTTGTGGTAAGATTCTCGAACATTGCCTTACTGCATTCATTTGATCTGTTTTCAGTTGCGAGCAGAAGGGTTTGGCATATTCTGTACATAGAATTTGCAGCCAAAACCTTGACAGGCCACTTTGAAGGACTGTATTTTAGACAACCAACAGCGTCATTCTTTCTTAACTCCAAAAACTTGTTCTTTGATATGTCGGAAAGCTTTTGAATTGCGTCTCTTGGGCTCTTTCCCTGCAGCGCCAACTGGCGGAGATCCACGTCGAGCCACCTGTAGTGGAGGTCGACCCCCACCCACACCATCTCTGCAGCTTTCCTGACATTTGTCAAGTCTTTTTTAGTGTCAAGGTTGTTTTCTATGAATCGAACATATGTGAGGCCTTCATGCACAGATTTCATCAGCTCTTTTAGGGATTGGAAGTCGGTATTGCTGGTTGCGATTGCAATGCTCATTAACGTCACCGTAGGAAGAGCCCAGCTGTTGGGAGGCTCTTCTGAATCCAAAGAAGGAACCTGGTAGCTGTCGAATTTCTGTACCCCTTCAAATCCCCTTGAAGGATTGAGCTTCTCAATTAATGTTGTGAGGTGTCTTGGCTGCTTTCGTCTCCCCATTCTAATCCAATGTCCGATGGCGTCCCTATCGTTTTCCATCATCACGTCTATGAGTTCTTCCTCTCCTTCAAGATGCAGAACATAACGGCTGAGATCCAGTTTGCAATTGCCTCTCGACTCCGAATCTGTTTCAGAGTTCACAATTGAGTTGTGGCATTTAACCAACCCAAGTTTCTTGCAGCAGCGGTATATTGTCATTAACTGGCTGACGAAGATGATTGATATTCGCCCGACTATCTTGCTTAAGACTACCATTGCTTTCTGGATGAAAATGCACAAATTTAAAGCCTTGTTCTTCGTGGTGTGAACAAGTTTTCTACCATGTTGACCACATATTCTCAAATCCAACGGGCACGCTCTCAATTGATACAGCTTCTGCACCCAGTAATTCTCAACTGATAAGAACCCGTTTTTGCTGCTGTGTGTCATTCTTTTAGGGCACCTAAACTTAATTGCTATGAACCATCTTGTTGCAGGGGCAATTGTTCCTCCCACGACGGCTGCTGCCTGAGTTGCCAGTATCAATGTAGTCGACCACTTGTAGTCCGATTGTCCTTTACAGAACGTGAAGCACCACGGCATCAGGTAGCTACGAAGTATGGCCTCCGCCAGAGTCACCGCACTGATGAGGCAGAACGCTCCCGACGCGGTGCAAGTTGCTAAACGCCCCACCACGAACTGAGGGTTGCAGGTATGTGCCATCATCCAATGTCTTGCCAGATCATCTCTCATTTTCCGAGTTACCGATGCATTGCAACTGCCTTCACTGTCTGTCTTCGCCACTAAGGACTTCTTATTGTACTTAATATCCAAGACATACTTGGTTGCAGGAATCGCAAACGATGAAGAGATCAAGATCGCGAACAACACGACCATCAGAAACATCACGACAGCGTGCTCGTACCAGAACACGTAAATGACCCCCGTGCCCAACTGGATGCAGATATTCACGATAACAGTAACAACCAGAATCCCAAGAGCCACCACATTCATCATGAGTTCTTTGGTTTCCATGGCTCCTAATGAAGGCATAGAATTTGCAATCGCTGTGCAGATGAAGGCGGTGCTGCTGAGCTTCACCAGCTGATCTTGCACCTGGGGCATCGACGTGTTCAGATCAACCGCGAGCTTGACTGCAACGCCTATGAGTGTGAGAGTCGTTGCGTTGAGAGCAAAGAATTTGCAAGGGAACCAGAATTTTCTGTAGCGGAAGCCATGGAAGGCATCTACTGCCATAGCTATGGCACAAGCTGCTGATGCTGCTACGACGTAGAGGCCGATCCACGGCATCGGCTTGTTGAATCTCGAATCATCCAGAATTCCATCGATCATGCAGCCAATCTTGCCCATGTTGGAGGTTTGTGTTCTCTCCTGGTATAGTCTCCAGATTGATTATTTACTCAAATTTGGTATGAATGTTGAAGAATTATGTGGTTTAAGTGTTGTTTGGATATAAGTGGCTGTGTAGGGAAAGTGGGGTGTGTTGAGCGTTGAAACTTTCAATTTTCAATTCAGATGCATCCATAGTTGTCGACATTGATGATGACTCTTATTATTCTAATCATCTCACTTATGTGTATTAAAATTTATATTGGAAACAAGTAGTTTAATGAAATTTTGTGTTACCTCACTTAATGATGCTTGAAAAGTAATAATCTTCATTTAAAATGTCTCACTTTCCTTTTTGGGTTATCCCGTTACGAATATTTAATTCAATTTTAAGAAGTAATTATCCCTTCAAAAAGTATGGGACTTATCCCATTTTTTATCACTTTAACTACTTTATATATTTCTTCTAAATATCTGTGCCCAAAAGAAAAAAGGATACTTTAAATGGGACGGAATGTAACTGAGTGTACTTTAAAGTTGATTATGGTAAACCATACAAAATATTTGTGAAACTATGTAATTAATTAAACATTATAAGCTGGAAGACTAGACAATTATTTATGACGGAGAAAGTGGGGTGTGTTGAACGTTGAAACTTTCAATTTTCAATTCAGATGCATCCAGAGTTGGTGACATTGATCATTGATGACGACTCTTATTATTCTAATCATCTCACACAAAAAAAAAAAAAATTATATTGGAAACATGTAATTTAATTAAATTTTGTGTTACCTCACTTAATGATGCTTGAAGCGTAATATAATGTAACTGAGTGTACTTTAAAATTGATTATGGTAAACCATACCAAATATTTGTGAAACTATGTAATTAATTAAACATTATAAGCTAGAAGACTAGACAATTATGTATGACGGAGGAAGTATATGTATAAAATGATAAGGTTACTCAAAAGAGAGAATATTTTTACATCCATTTTTATTTTATTTTTCTAAAACGATTACATCAAGGTTTGGTGGGTGATGGTTGACTTTTCCCCTTGGTGTCTTTTTCTAATCGGATTGAATGAATGCATGATCATTCAAAATTAGGGGTGATGATCGGTTAGTCGGTATCGATTTACCCATAAACGAATTGATAACCATCGGTTATCGGGTAATTGTTACCCGATATTTGTGGGTTTGGTTCGGTTCTCGTTAGTATATTTTGATATTTTTGTTTATCAGTTATACCCGATTAATCGATGGGTATAACCGATTGATCAAAATTAATATTAAAATAAATATATATTTTAATTTATATTTCAAAATTAAGGTATTGTTTTAACTTTATTTAAGAGTTCTTATGTGTATTTTAAGACTCTTATTTGTTCTTATTAAATTTTATTTTTAGTTGTGTATTTTGATTTCTCACTTTAAAAAATATGGTAATGATTAAGAGAATGCAATTTTCCTTAAAAATAAGATTAAGTGAATGCAATCGGATCTCTATTCAATTTAAGCTTTGACTGATATCAAAGTCTATGATACAACATATAGAATTTTCAATTAAAATATATATACATTGATTATCAATTTTAGACGTATCTATTATAAATTACTTATAATAGAGAGAATTAAAAAAAATGATTAATTTCAGGTACCTGAGAACCGAATCAACTAATCGAATTGATCTTAATCCATTAATCGATCGATATTGGTTTCGCTTTTGTTCAATTATCACCCCTATTCAAAATGGTACACAGCCTGTGAAATTCTGAAATTGCATTTTGTAAAATCTGCAAGAGAAATGCTATGTACAGTTTTCTCAAGATTTCAAGGACATTATTACACAATTACACTTATAGTTTTGTTTGGTATTAATTGTAAGTGGATTTTAGAGCAGTTTTGTTTGCTTTAGAATGGCTTCTGCATAAAATAATGAAATAATTTGAATTACTTTTTTTTTAATTCGTTACAGTAAAAAGAATATAATGCACTGGTAATGGCAAAAAGTTTGCTATAATTTTATTCCCTCTATATATAGAATTTTATATTTGCACCGAAGGATCTCATGAAAGGGCTTCAAATCGGATTAGGTCGATTTATATGCATCATGACGTCAAAGTAAGATTTCATAACTATATTAAATGAATATATGCAACCAATAGATAATAGATTAACTTTAACTTTTTAGTGGCTAAAAAATTAATTTTAAGGATAAGGATCAAGTTAGACTTCAATACTATACCTAAAATTTATGATTTTTTTATTTCATTTAAGTTATAATTTACGTGTGATCTGGCAATGTGACTCATTATTCCATCGTCGAAATCTTATATTGAGCCTTTTTTTTAAAATCTCGTAAAAGTTGAAGATATTTCATTATATAAACTTAAATTGAGGATACTTATAAAATTTTCGTTTTAAATGTATTAACTTAAGAGTATTTTTCAAAATATTGTAAAAATTGAATATACAAACTATATTTATATCTATAATATAATATAATATAATAAAACTATGATATAAAACAAAATTATCAAGATGTGAGTGAGTAAACTACTATTACCCAGGGCCGGTCCTGACAAATAATGGACCCTGGACGAAACAACAAAAATGAATCATTTTCCAGTATATACAATTGAATATATCTAAAAAGATGTACAATATATCATTTATAAAAGAATTTTTTTTTTACAAAATTTGGGCCCCAAAAGTTTATAATAAAATTTTCGGACATGTAATATTTTATTTTTTGAAGGAATATTTATATTAATTGATAGGATACGACCCAACTACTAGGCCCAAGCATCGGGCCCAATATAAATGGGCCCAGACATTAAGCTCGGCCACGCGAGTTCGGCGAAGAAGACTCCTAAACCAACTGCAATTCAAATCACAGTGGAGCGCAGAAGATTGGATGCATATATAAAAGAATCCTTATGAGAGAAGACTTGATTAGAGTCGAACTCATCATGAATATATATAAATAGAAGCTAGATTAGACGAAGGATGATCATCTACACTCTTTGTAATCGCTTACACTCTCAATACACATACTCTCTTGCTCGTGGGCGTAGATCTAATTCAATAGATCGAACCACGTTACTTCCTCGTGTTCTTTCTGCATTTATTACCTTACTGGCTGGATCGATCACCGGCGCCGTCGAAGTGTCCGAAGTGCCAAATTCATGGAAATGTGCCGAGGCTACCTCAAACCGACCTCGTCAGCATGCAAAGCCCGTGGCCATTCATGCAATGGGGGATTGATATTGTAGGCCCTTCGCAAAGCTCGAGGCGCTTTAATTCACGATTGTCGCGATCGACTATTTCACAAAATGGGTGGAAGCCGAACCCTTGGTGAAAATCACAAGCAAAAACGCTCTCAACTTTGTCTGGAAACATATTGTGTGTCGCTTCGGCATCCCCCATATCCTCGTTTCGGATAATGGGACGCAGTTCACAGATAAGGTCTTCAAAGAGTGGTGTCAAGAGCTTCAGATTCAACAAAAATTCACCTCGGTGGCTCATCCTCAAGTAAATGGTCAGACCGAAGTCACCAACATGACAATTGTGAAGGGACTCAAAACTCGCCTAGACCGAGTAAAAGGCAACTGGGTGGAAAATTTGCCACAAGTCTTATGGTCATATCGTACAACACCTCGGACATCGAATGGAGAAACACCCTACAGTTTGGTGTATGGAACCGAGGCAGTCATCCCGACAGAAATCGGTATGCCGAGCCCCCGTACCATCCATTTCTCAGCCGAAGTAAATGAGGAGAATTTACGAACTGACCTCGATTTGCTAGAAGAAAAGAGAGACCTCGCCTACATTAGAGAAGCTCGGTAAAAGCAACAAGTAGCTCGATATTATAACCAGCGTGTCAAATCCCGACAATTTCAAGTAGGCGATCTCGTACTTCGAAATAATGAAGTCAGTAAAGCTGCAAAGCTCGGCAAGCTAGAAGCCACATGGGAAGGACCACACCGAGTTGAAGAAATCCTCGGAAAAGGGTCATATAAGCTCGCCCATTTATCCGGTGAGCAAATACCTCATACGTGACACATCATTCATCTGAAGAGATATTTTGCTTAAGTGTCAAGTTGTTTATTTCATTTTGTCGCATCTTTAGGTCCTTTTTCTTTTGTAACGTCATCTTTTCATTAATAAAGTCTTTTTCTTTATTTACTTCATATGCTTGCATATTTCATTTGTCACTTATGCATACTACTTCTCCCCCATTATAAAATTACCCTCTAAGGAGGATGAACAATATCCTCTAAGGAGGACGACAAATACCCTCTAAGGAGGATGAACAATACCCTCTAAGGAGGACGACAAATACCCTCTAAGAGGATGATATCTAAACGCGCGTGAGGGGACCATCCCTATCGACACTTCTCGACAAATAAGGAACCTATACCCTCGTTTATTTCGAGGGCGAACTACCTTCATAAGAGGACGAACTACCCTCATTTATTTCGAGGACGAACTACCTTCGTACGAGGACGAACTACCTTCGTTTAATATGAGGACGAACTACCTTTGTTTATCTCAAGGACGATCTACATTCGTTCAATTACGAGGACGAAATGTATACAGCGTTTCTTAAAAAGGAAAGACACAAGACAGAGAAAAATTTGTTCTTATTTCCGAAGTATACAACACATACATTTACGAGGACGATGAAGGATCGTGAGGCTAGGAAAAGTTAAGCGAATCTCAGCAAAGTCGTGGTTCGGATTCATCTATGCTAACCCTACCCCTACCTCTACCTCGTCCTCGATCGACGCCAGGAGCTCGGCCAGCTCGACCTCTATGCCTCGCTATTCGACCCCGGCTGCTCGATGACTGACGTCTCTCTTGGGCATAAAACTCCGAAGAGAAACTATCTACAATCTTAGGAGAAGCCGCGGCAGAAGAAGAAGCCTCGGCAGTCGACCGAAGAAACCGCTCAAGTTACGGATGACGAGCTACAACAGTCTTGTATAGACCGCCTATTTTCTCGGTCGGCAAGCTGCTCCTGAAATTGCCGGAGTCCCGACGTACTCACGTCCGTAGCTCGAACACCGCTTTACGATCTCTAAAACTTTGGCTTCGGCCTCGGAGATGGTCAATCCGCCACCTCGGCGAATAACCGTCTCGTATTCGGCGTGCTCCTCGGTGACCTTTTTGGCATCATCCTTCGTAATCTCGAACTTCTCCTCCAACTCCAAAAACCGAGCTTGAAGCTCGTCAAACTTCTCTTGAGAAGCCACGAACTTGACATCGGCCTCCTCCTGCACATGACCAAGTTTGCCCTCTAAGTGAAGGACCTCGACCTCTTTAGCTTCGAGAGCTCGACTTAAAATTTTGATTTGGTCCACCAGAGGAGACACATCAACAAATCCAGGAACAGACTGAAGACAAAACAAAGACAAGCATTCTTCCATAAAATTGGGGAATTTTATTAAAGCATTTAAGGCAGGAGATTGAAATAAGTACATATACATTTGAAAAAAAATCTAAAGGAGATCAATGACCCTCCAAAGAACTCTCCCCTGGGCTCGATGGCTCGGCCTCCCGAGCTCCAACACCTCAGCCTCTTCCCGAGCTCCAGCACCTCGGCCCTCTCGAACTCCAACCGGCAGACGCCGCCACTCCGCCATGATAGCCTCGAATCTGGGCGTCTCGGTCCACCGGCGGTAGCGGATCGACTCGGCAACAAGAAAGTCGAAGAGGAGGTCAAGCTCTCCACAACAGTAAGCTCTTGAAGCCGCGAGCAAGGACCTCGGCATACGATCGCGGCAGGCCTCATCCTCCATCACCTCGTACCCGTACTTGGACTTATCCAAATCGGGTGATCCTCGGCGACTTCATCGAGAGCATCCGCTACCACCCTCTTATTAAGTACCTCGACCAGCTTGCCGGCCAGCCCGGAGAACCTCCTGACAAAATAGCCTTCCGTGAAGGCACGAAGGAGCTCTCCTGCGAGGCCGCCACCTCGGCCTCCCCACACTGGGCCGCCTCCACCTCGACCCTCAACAGGCGACCTCGGCCGCCACATTCGCCTTCGCTGCCTCGACTGCCGCCCAAGCCGAAGCTTCCCTCTTAGTCGCATCCCGAGCCTTCGCCTCGGCCTCGGCCACCTCGTGAACAAGGAGGATCTTCTCGTCCTCCAAATCCCGGCGGCGAGCCACCGCTCAAATTGGGAGGCGGCGTCATTCGGATGGTCCACCACTAAAGTGGACGTCGCCGTCGGTGGGCGTTAGGCGGGAGGACACCTTGCCAAGCTCGGCCTTCAAGTCCTCGGTCCCTATACAGAGGTCAACAACGTCAAACAAATACATCAATACATAACTTGTGACGTGCAAGATGCAATTACATTACCTCGTGGAAAGGCCGACGTGCGACACGGGTGCCGACGATCTCACGGTAATCATCGTCGGGGGCGGAAAACACTTCTCCTTGTCGGGGCGGAGGTGCGCAAGGCGGCGACCTTACTCGCCTCGACCTCTCGGAAGAGGTCCCGCCACATCGCCCGGTGCGGGTGGGGGCTCGGGATCGACCTCGATCTCTTCCTCTTCCTCAAAGGAATGAAGTCCATCATGCGAGTTGAAATAAATGCCAGTTAGAACATAAAAAAATCAATCAAAAGTGAAGTGAAAAGGGGCCTCACCTTCACCGACTCTACCGAGGTAGCAGGATCATAAGGCTCAACCCGCAAAGAATGAGCTTGGCCTCGAAAAAGCTTCGTCAACAAGGCCGACCTTTACCAAAACCTCCTCGATGCCAATCGTCATCATCGGTGGCCATATCCTCCAGCTCCACGTATTCCGCATTTAACCGAGGGACCCATCGAACCGACAAAAGAAGAACTTCTTCTGCCAGTTCGAGATTTTTGACTTCGTTTTTACTTTGAATCTACGACGAGGTGATAAATAATACCACCCCGCGCTAGATTTAAATTGGAAAAACCTAAGGACAAGCCCTAGGATGAGAGGAAAATTATGCCGATAAGCATAGACACCAAGGCCCGTCAACTGCCGAAAAGAATTTGGCGTTATTTGGGCAAGAGGTATGCCGAACAATTGTTGCAGTTCGACATACACGGAAGGAAAAGGAAGACGAAGACCGCACGTAAGGCTGTCCTCGTATACTGTAACAAAACCCTCCGAAGGGGCGCAGGCCCTATCCTCCGTCGAGGCGACCAACTCGAAGATTTGGGAATAAAAATCTCGAGCAACTCTTTTATTTCGGGCTTCTAGATATGAAGGAAAGAAGACCCAACCAAAATCCTCAAGGCGGAAACTACTCTATGCACATAAGGAAGAGGAATCGAGTAAAACTTCAAAACCACGGCGAATCGGTGGCGATCTAACAAACGGCCATGGGTGAGAATCCTCGAGAAGAAGAAGAAGATGAAGAAGCCGTCAATAACACTTGTTTTATGAGGATATCGAAGAAGATGGCAGATGCTGCGCGAGAACGACAATGGCGAAGTCCGAAATCGGTGTTCGAAAAGCGGAACTTTTGAGTTTTGAAAATGGGCGGATAAAGTGAAATGGGAAAATCGTATCATGGAAGTTATTCCCCAGTGCACTTTATCGGGACCCTAGCCTCACGCATTAAATGAATATGGCGTATTCGTGTTCGACATCGGCGGGACATCCGCGTTGACCTCGACGCGATGTTACACATTGACCACGGCGTCGTATATCCGACCTCGACAAAATATTACGTGTCAATCTCGGCGGTGACGGTATTGACTTGACGAATGGGCCGGCGGAATACAACCGGATGCCCTCGGCGGGTATTCGACTTGACGAATGGGCGAGATAATACAACTTGAGTACATCTCGGCGGGCGGTGTCGACTTGTCGATTGGGGCGACATCAAGCTCGACAGTGCATCGCGCCCAGCTGCCAACTCACAATTTCGGCGATGTCGAATCACTCTCCCCGATCCATCACGACCTCACTTCTCGTCTTTTTTGGGGGGATGTGATAGATCTTGACAACTACTGGGTCGGCGTCGGGCTGTATAAATGGGCCAGACATTAAGCTCGACCTCTGCGAGTTCGGAAGACTCCTAAACCAGCTGAATTGAATCACAGTGGAGCGGAAGATTGGATGCATATAAAGAATCGCTTATGAGAAGACTTACATTAGAGTCGAACTCATCGTGAATATGTATAAATAAATCTAGGTTAGGCGAAGGAGGATCGTCTATTCTTGTTCGCTTACAGCTCTCATCACATATACTCTCTTGCTCAGTGGGCGTAGATCTAATTGATAGATCGAACCGTTCTTCCATCGTGTTCTTTCTGCATTTATTCCTTAAAACTTGATCGATCATTAATATAAGAGGATATATAAAATTTTGGTAAAAAATGATGGGCATGCGATCCTCGTCTCGTCCGCGAAAAGCGGCTTGCTATTACCCTAGATCGTCATAGTTGCGCATTTGAACTTGTATGTTTCTTGGATTAAATTAGAGCATGCCAGAAGAGAATATTGATTGGATGGTCGTTACTTTACGGTCTATTTCTTTGATGCTGGGGCTGGTCTTGTATGCTTGCATATAATATGTATATAAAAATTAATATTGGTTTTTGTTGATTTTAGAATTACGAGACGTGTTATTAGTGCGTGCTACAAGAGTTTGATTATAATTTTTATTTTATACTATACATGTAAGCTTATATGAATGACTTTAAAATTTCCAAACATTAATTACTATTATTACAAAATTTCTTACAATATTTATTTCTAATAATTGATTAATAGATAGTTCATTAATTGTGTCTACACACACTCTTCGTTAGTAAAATTAAAATATGTTTGTGTGTGTGTGTTTGCCAGTGGTAGTGGTTAATGCGATAGCTAAAGGTCTCGAGGTTAGTCCTCATAAATGTTGCTATCTAAAATTTCTATTAATTGAAAAAAAAACAAATAATTAAATTAAAATATGTTCATATAAATTTAATTTAATTAGTTAAAATGTATTAAAGTTAAAATAAATAAAACTAAAAATCACCGTGGTTTACTCTCGTATTCTAATTGAACGAGGTAAGGGCCGGGATAGAAATCCTCCTTTTGGAGTGAGAACTACCAATTTCCTTACATGTAAAACCAATTGCACTCTGAACTTGTTATTGTCGGTAAAGAAGATCAATGGGACTCAGACGAATTTCTACAAGAATCCCTCTGTACAAAGAAATTAAACCTGAATTCCGTCTTCAAAATCTCAATTGTAACTCCCAGTTGATCTCCTTGTTTATTTCTTTCTTTACTCATTGTTGATTTCTCAATGTATTGATTGCTCTTGAATTTCAGCTTACAATATTGTCACTGGTGCTCCTCCGGAAAAACCAGCCACCACTGTGAAAAGAACGACGCCGTGAGTCGGCCGCCGCCGTCTGATAGGCCGGATGAAGTTAAAGACGATGAAGGGCCCATGTCCCAAGGAGTTACATTGAAAAACGATAACTTGACTTTCGAAGCTCTAATTACTGGTATTTAGTTGGTTTCCTTTGAAGGCCGTTTTGTGTGATGGGCATAATTCTATACTGTAGTATTTTTGAACCGGAGTTCCGTTAGTTTGGAATCCTGGTTTGGTTGCAGAAATTGAAAATTGATTTATCTAAAATTTGTTAAATGGAGTAGTATTGTTTAGATAGAAATAAAGTTATGAATGGTCTTTATAAGTTCTTGGAAACCATTGATAATTTTCCTGGTTTTGTTGGATCAGTGTTTAGTAATTTTGAACCATAAGTTTTCAGTGCTAGTGAATGACAATGTAAACTGACATAGCCAGAAGATATTTTAACAGAATTATGATCAAATAAATTAGTTATTTCTTGAGATGTTTGGGGGCAATTTGCCTAATATCTGAAGGAAAAAAGTGATTCATTTTGCTTCCTCCTGACCTCATCCTAATTGTTTGTGCATGAAAATTGAAAATGCTGCTAATTCTATTGATAGTGGTCAATGTTTCATTTGTTTGATTAATTTTGTTTAGGTTGATGATTTTCTAATTGAATTATTTAAACTTCTGGATGAACAGGAAGGAAGCTAATGCTTCCAACCTTACCAAACTAACTGCTGATGTGCTGGTAATTTCAGCTGTTTAGTTTACTTCTGCTGATTTTTGTAGATCCTATTTCTTCTGTTTGGTTCTATATTGCTGTTACGTAATGCAAATTGATGGGATTCTCTTTACAGGAAAGGTCAAGTTCAGCTTTAAATTTGGTGGTTCAAAGTAAGTCGTTGAATACCTTTGTCCTTTTCAATTTAATAATAACCTAATTTTGGATGTGTAGTTATCATGCTTGAGTGTATATCTACATATGATGCTAAATATGCTCATTTGTGTCTTCCTAGGGGCTACCAGTGTAGTCAACAATTATTGTCTATATTCGACACTTTGTTGCATAGTTTCCACGAGCAATTGGTTGTTTGATGAACAACCACTTGAATTCAAGAAGAAAAGCTCTGGGTGATATCTTTATTTTACCGTCAGACTGAATTTGGTTGAGGTATCTGAATTGCCCTGGTGTTTGTGGTGGAACCTTTTGCATATGTAGTCCTAAATTTGTCTTATTTGTCATGGAACTCAGCATTATGCAATGTTTGCTTTAGGATTCGACTTTAGGTGAATTTGAATTTTCTTGAGTCAGACATCCTGCTTGCACACAAAGGCTTCAGCAGTATGTTTTATTTTCCTGTGAATCATATATGGATAGATTTTAGGACTACTTAAGAACATTTTAAATACTGGTTCTCTGCCTAAAATTTCATGATATATGTATTGTTTGTTTAATTATGTTTATATTGAGCAAGTAACTAGCATTTTCTTTTATAGGTGCACTTGCACTTTATGCATCTTAAAAACTTGTGTTCTTATCTCCATAACAAATGTCCAAATTTTCAGGCGATGAAAGTACTTCTGCTGATTGTGAAGAGACCGAGGTCCTTCAAGGGTTCAGAGAGCTGCCAAATCCTAGCAGGAAATTCAGTACTTTCCAGTTTTGGTATGATTTTGGGACAGAAATCCTTAAGTTGTTTTCTACATACGTAACAGTGTAGAATTTTACTTTGGAAATAGTCATGTGAAGCTACATTATGAACTTGATTAGGAAATATAAGACTCTAAAAATGATTGTAGTGTATAGATCATTTACTTAATGATAATGCTGAAACCTAAAATTTATTAGTGTCACCAGAAAGAATGTCTCAAATAAAAGCTCACTGTTCTTTGTCAATTCAGTCACATGTATATCTTTCCCTTGACCTTACATCTCTGCAATTCATGACAACGCCTGGGGATATGATGGTTAATATGCTGTATCTTGAGGTATAAAATTTGTTGAGTTCATTGGTGATATAGGGAGTTTGACTAAAGGACACCAAATTTGCTGCTGATTTTATATATAGAAGTTCTTTTGTGGCGAGCAAACCTTTTGCTTTGCTCTAATCATTGAGCAAGTGAATGTTGTATCTTTGAGCACTGTTGCATAGATTTGGGAAACCTGAGTTTGAAACCTCTGAATGACCGAACTTAGCTAAATATCTTAAATTATGGTGCTGATTTAGGTGTACTTGATGTTTCTCATCTAGCCCTCAAAAGTTTGGGTAAATTATAGTTTGATGCCCAACTATTGACCTCTGAACTAGACAAATTACATTAAATGTCAAGACCAATATCACAAAAATTAACAAGAGTGTCCCAGACTTCATATTCTGGAATTTGTTCAGAATTACGTAATTTATTATGATGGCGTAAGATGCTGTTTCCAATTAAAAAACAAAATCGTAGAGAGCATGTCTCTAGATATGACTGCATCCGAAATACTTTGATTCATATCGGTCTCTGACCAAACTCGGACTGTCCGCTCGATCGCAATTAGCATCCTCGTCCACTCTCACCATACCTTTACCTCCTAGTTGCTGGAAACTTCAGTCGTAGTGCAGCCAATAGTGATAGAGCCAGTTTGAGCTTGAGATTATGAGCAATGAAATCTCTCTGTTGGCATGTGAGGGCTGCAGATGTTCGCTTAGCCATTGTCTCATCATGTGCCATGTTCAGTTTGACAATTAGCTAAGACCGTCTCTCTCGTCATGTCAAATCTTAGGGTGGCGGCGGTGTGACATGTAAAGTGTGGAGAATAAGGCTAATGAATGGTGGCTATGACAGTGATCGGTGGTGGATGTCACGGACATTTTAGTGCGGTGGCCTTAAATTTTCTTGAGATAGAGATATTGATATTCTGCTTCATGTACATAGTTAAAGCTCATGATTACTCCTATTGTTTTTTATAGAATTACATAAGGTGAGTTCTACAACTAAAATGTTTTGGAGAAATGATGCGATTCTCTTACATGGATCTTTTTCATAATAAAAAACATTAATGAAACAGCGTCATTTGAGCTGGCTCATTTAAATGAAGTTGTGTTAAAATCCGTTTAGTGTTGATGAGCCACATAGTCTTTGTCTTTCGATGCTGGAATTTGAGGTCTAGGAAATTTCTGCTAGTCTTGTGTTGTGGTTATTGGTATTTAATTGTTATTATCTATAGTTAAGGACAATCTGTATTAAAGGTCAATAATTTGGGCATTAACTTATAATTTACCTAAAAGTTTTATGGGTGAATTTACTATTGCCGAGTAGGTGTTAGCTCATTTGTCAATAACTCTGGATGCTCTAGGTTTATGCACAAGCAGAATTCCTCTTTGTTAAGTAGGGGCTTTTATTTTTGGTGATAGGATAGATAAAGAATAGTTAATGATCCACCATTTAGTTTGATGGATTGATTAACTTTGTACTTGTTTGAACATCTAATCCTAGATAATCAATCATTTGTGTTATCTATCTATTTTATCCTATCACATAAAGTAAGCGCCCTTAATTCTTATGCCATAAGGTGAAATATATCTTACTAAAAGTCTAAAACTCATGCATGTATAATTTACGTGGGGACAAAATTAGTATAGTATTGCTCATAACAAGTTATTGATCTCTTAGAAGGGCAGCTAATCAATTGAATATTGACATTCTTAGCTAGCACAGAGGAAGCTGATCATATCAAGACACAGAACTGACCAGAGGTATCCTGCTCCAGGAGAACCTGTCTGCATTGTATGTGGGAATTATGGGGAATACATATGCAATGAGGTGAGGCATCTACAATTATACTTTGCTTTTTTCCTTTAGCAACATCTTCAAGACCTGATTTCAAGTTAGTTACATTATCATTGTAGACCGATGATGATATATGCAGCAGGGAGTGCAAAGCCGACTTCTTCAGAGGATTAAGTTCGAAAGGTTCTTCTATCGTTTGATTCAATACTACACTCATCATTTTCTTTAACTATCTTTGTTTCAAGTTTCTTCAAAACCCTTCATCCAGGAGCTAAAGTGAGAAACCCGGTAGCACCATTATCTGTTAAATCGATGTACATTGAAGGTGCCTGAATCTGGTGGGGACACCTGGGATTGTAACAGGCATCGCTGGTCCAAGAAGATATCTGGGCTTTGCACTTATGGTATACTTCAATCTATATATAGCTTAGATGAAAATTTTCAATCAGAAAAGTTTGTGTCTTCAAAATACAGATGCTGAACTTCTATTATTTCTGCATACTCATACTGTGATGTTTTCTCTGTTGCAGTTGGAAGTGTAAAAGCCTGGGCATCTTCAAGACTGCTTGATGTTGACATCTAGTGAATTTAGTCCAGCTAGCGAGGCATGAAGTTATTTGCTTATGATAGAAACAAAACTTTTGTTTGATCCTTCTAATTTCAGCTTCTATTAATCATGGTCTGTTTCTTTACAGGTTGTTATGGTACAAAATAGGTCCAACACAGTACCCAGAGATCTTCTTGATCTGTACAAAGGTTCCTCCATCGTGGTTGCTCATATTTGCTCTGCTATTCTGTTGCATTTTTTTTTGTAGTCTCGTTTGTTTTAGTTGGACTGGTTACAAAAACTTTTGGTTGATTAGTGTTAGCCAGTCATTATGATGCCAAATGCAAACTTTTGGTTAGATTGACGAATTACTAGGTTAATGGTCAGCATGAAAAGTCTTAGGTTAGTTTTAGGCACAGTTCTCTTATCCATCGGTCCAATGCACTGAGATGAGTCGATGTCAGTCGATGGTGTGAAAGACTTCCTGATGTCGAATTCCAAAAACCAGCAAGAGGTTCCCTACTCTTCTTTGATCCGTCTTAGGACCGAGTGGCAGCCTCGACCTGGAAGTCGCGATGACCTCTTATTCAAAAGCCAAAGATCACGGTGTGAATAAGAGGAAGACAGGTCATTGGAAGAGAGCAGATGTCGAGAGAGAAAGGACCAAATCATTGATTTAACTCACTATTTGGAGCTACTTTACTAGAGTCAGTGTGGAGCCGGCTATCGGTCGCTTTCAGCGTAGTTCTAGTTGTTTGTTGAAAGCAAGGGCGTAGCTCAAAGAGGAGCTTTTAAGCTAAGTTTGTACTTCCAGAAATAGGTTCGTTGATTCAATAGGTCAAACCCACATGTACTCATGTACTGATAGCGCATTCTTCACTCAGAAAGCCAGAAAGTTTAGCTTTACTTTACATTGAAGCAGGATACCTGCGTATTTAATGAGTTCAATCCAGCCACAGGGTTCCCCATGACTGTTGACAGAAACTTCTAAGCTGGAAGGCTTGCAACCTGGTATATGATATTTGAGTTGAAATCCTCTGGTCCACAATTGGTATCCCATTCCAGTTTGGAAATTTTGCAATAATTACGCATTTTTAAATAAGACTTGCTTCCATTGCATTATACAAATTTCCAGACATGGGTGAGACATGGAGTGGGCCCAGTGGGCGTAATTATGGACTAGAGGATTTCACCTCGTGTAATTTATATAAGAATACAAAAAGTGGCTTGGGAAGCCTACTTGCATGTCATTTTCATTCTTGGTGAGAGGAGGAAAGAATCACTGAAACCACCCATTTCAGTGTCTATAAACAAGCATGATGAACTCTCTGGTATTCATTTCGTAGAGGCTGAATGATACATCTGACATGCTTTCTGTATTTGCAGATGCCACCAAGTTGGGAAGAACTTCTTGAATGCCAGGTGTAACACATGTCGTGGGTCAACCACTTTAGCTGTTTGTCTGTGCTGTAACAATAACTTCTGTGATTGGTAAGCTCCTTAGCTTGTGCCAATCTCTTCTCCTTTTCAAGCAAGAGCCTTTGGTTAATGTTCTTTGACTCTCTTCGTATTGCCTTGTTTAATCAAAAGCTTCTGCTCACTCATTCAGTATCGTTATGTTGACTAATTTAAAATTCACTAAAATATTACAATTGGGCTCTAGATAAAGGAATGTATACCATTTTTATATGTCGGGTAATGATTTCATCTAAGTCTTGCTTTCCTGTACTTCAGCTGTTATGTGGATCCATCATTCTCTGGGTTGTATATTTTATTTAGATTTCCCTTGTTTAATTAATTTAATCATGTCTTCAAATGATACTAATGGATGAAAATCAATTTTACCGGTTCCACAAAGCAGATTACTACATTTTGATTTGTTTAAGTATACAATGACATCAACCCATGGTAAATCAACGTGAAGAATGTGAACCCATATCTAAAAGTTTTTAAACTTTAGAGAGAACTCACATTCACTTATTAAAATCCTTATGTCTTTTGGTTGATGGACATTTAGGGTGCCATTTTTTTCCTCTCTATTACTTGAAGGAATATAATGAGTAGCCTTGAGCTTACAGTGCAGGTCATCTGAGTGAACACGTCAGGGAATCAACACATCGACAATATTACGTATAAACTTAAGCGTCTGGTAATTTTTTTTTATTTTAGTTTAATACTCCTCCGTCCCACCTAAATGTCCCATTTCTTTTGAGCACGGGTATTTAGGAAGAAAGGTATAAAGTAGTTAAAGTGTTAAAAAGTTGGTATGGCCATACTTTTTAAGGGATAATTATTTCTAAAATGGAATGGGACATTTGTAATGAGACAACCCAAAAGGAAAGTGAGACATTTTAAATGGGACAGAGGAGTAATATTTTTCTTTGGACCAGTCAAGGTGTCTGGGTATTATCTTTTCACTATTGGGAAACTGTGCTAATCAATTTTGTTCATTTTTCTTTTTTTGGTTGCTTTGAAATCATGCTTGTAGATTGTGCCACATGCATCACATTTGATGATTTAAGAGGGTTTGCATTTATAATTTGATCTTATCAAGTCAACAAAGCTCTCATAAAGTTCATTGTTTCTTGTCAAAAACTTTCTGTTCTTACCACTATTAGTGCAATATCATGTGAAGATATGAAACTGAATATAACAAATGCTCCAGCATTACATGGCATGGGAAGAACAAAACGAAATAAGGACTTGGTCATCTTAGAAATTAAATCTTTTATCAGATAGCTAATGCTACACATCAGCGTCAAATTGTCTGCTTGAATTGCAAACCACTTTAATCCTCATAGTTGTAACTTTCAATAGAGATTAAAGTTGGTAGGAAAGATGTAGTTGTTGAAGTAGTTACTATGCTTTCTTTGTAGTTTATGGCTCGTTGGGTTGTGCAAGCTATAATAGGTTTGTAATATGAACAACGAGAGTTCTTCAAACTTTTTGTTCGGTTTGAGTATACTGGAATTTCCCATGTTATTTTGGTCGCTTTAAGATAAATTTCATTATATATGCTTGTGAATGCGATAGGACTAGAAGATGAGAAAAGATCAAATACTAAAACAAGATTTCTGATCAAATTGCTGCCCATGCAACAACAAATGACAGCCCCTTGCTTTATTTAATGTGCCTTGATTGAGAGAACTGGAATGAATAAACAAATAAGAAAAGTAGTATAGGTGGAGAAAGACAATGAAGAAAGGAAAGATGACATGGCTATTTTAGACAGCAAAATTAGTGGCACTATTCTGTATGTTCTGGGTTTTTTGTGTGTGCTTGAACAACAGCTACTAGTTCTTACTAATTTTACAGGTTAAATGCTGCAAGTCAACTTGCGGGTGACTAACATCAAGGATCTCTTAACCTGTCATTATTGTTTTGATAAAGCATTTGACAAGTTCTATGATATGTACTCTGCAACGTGGTAAGTGAGGCTGAAACCCCATAAGCTCTTTATTTTTCATTTCATATATTCCTTTTTCTGGCAAGGAACAAATGTTTTCTTGGCAGAAACTTGCACTGCCTCTGTTTTTGCCCGAAAAAGGGAGAAATGCTTAACCCCAAAAGTATAAAGAGATTTGTAAAATAACAAAATTTCTTCGAGGCCCTCAACCTGATCTATGTATTGCCTGATTTTGTCCGTGTAAGTACTTTATGGTCTGACATGCTAAAATATTCAAATATATAGCTTAGTATTTAATGGCACCGAAGGAGACCTGTCATGGACTAACGACTATTGAAAACCATTGTTTATCTTGTCACGTAAGACACAAAGATGTTATTTATCTTATATAGCAGTTAGTCCATGTTATGTTTCTTTCGGCACCATTAAATAACTGACTATATTTGTAATAATAGAGCAATTTTTGGGCCATATTTGAACAACCAACTATATTTGTAGATATATTGTAATAAAAGAAATTAGACTATATTTGAATATTGACTCTTTGCTAATATTCTATCACTTTATGATGCCAAAAGAAAAAGAAAAAAAACCTTTTCCGTTATAGTTTTATGATATCTTAGAAGTTGATGTAATTATACGACTAGCTTGTTTCATTTTATGACCATATCAAGTCAATACCTTCAAATCATGTAGATCATTTTTTTGGAAACGAAGATATCAAATAAAACATTTTTTTTCGAGACTTGAGTATAAGAGAAGCTAAAATTAGGTCAAGATTAATCCACAATTACAATCACACATGCTATTTCAAACATAGATTTTGCATTAATAACAATACCAAACATCTAATTCATGAAAAGAGCAACGGAAACAAGTGTGTCGAGAGGGAAAATATACATCAGTAAGGAATTATAATGTTAATTAGTTTAAAATAATTGAGGGTTGGACAAGTATAATCACAACTGCATGTCAAAATGATTATTCATATGCTACCACTTTGTATAATTCCTCCCAAAATAAATTGATTTATATATTTATGTTATTTTGTCTCTCCCAAACACCTTATATATATATATATATATATATATATATATATATAGGTGAATGATCAATGAACCACATCTTTTGCTGATCATAACCATGATAAACGTTGAAGATGATGCGATGCAAAGATAGTCACAGATAACGAAACTTTCTAAAATTATTTTACATGCAACAATTTTAGAAAGTTTTGTTATGTACAACTTTATACTATTTGTGTTTCATCTTCAACGACATGCTATTTCTTAAAGCTCAAAAAAGATAAAGCTCACCTGACCAACCCCTATATATATATATATATATAGATGACAACTTGCTTAACTTTTCTCATCCATAATTAGATTGGCATATAAAGGTAAATTTGGATTAAAACTTGAAAACGTCACATAGGATCAAGAATTTATGTGCCTCTATACGAAATGATGAATATTACTAAGCTGCAATATTAAATATAACAAACTAAAATACATAATTATTAAATAAAACAAAAAATCGAAGGGCTATTTATCAATCCCCAGACTTTTTTAGCCAAAGCCAGGTTGATTTGTGGGTATTTAGGTAGACTTTAGACTCAATTATTATTTGGCCTTTATTTTCAAGCCCAACCAACTCCAAATTTTGGTACTTGAGACAGCCCATCGGCCGAACCAATTTTGTTGACTCTAGGTGGTTTCTGTCCATGTATATATACCTCATTCTCACATCTCTATTTTTTCGACAAGTCTTTCTCAATTCATCAACCTCAATAAGTTGTCAAAACCACCACAGCCTCCATCTGTCCTTTCTTTCATTTCCTAAATTTTTCTACGAAATAACCTCAACAATAATTGCTTCCATTGTGCATTTTATATAAATATATTTGTATATGCATGTCTTTATTAGTTTATGTAGATTTTTGTTTAATCCTATGCAATGTTATATTTTATATGTACATTTCTCTCATTCTATCTCACTTCTCTTCTCCATTTCTCTCTTCTCCGATCTATCCAAAGTCATTCTCCAATTCGTCGATTTTTTCCCTCGTTCTCACTCAAAATCCTCACAAATCACCGAGAAAACCACGCATCCTACACCATCGGGCCCTTTCTCTCATATACTACATTTGTTCCGAGATCGCCTAAACACTAGTTCACCATCTTTCTCCCTTTCATCAAAAAACAACAGATGTGGTATGGGTTGATGCATAACAAATTAAATTTTCAATTATACCCTAGTGCAATAAAAAGTATATCATAATAAATAGGTTAAAATATCCACCGTTAGACCAATGAGATAAACGAATGAAATTGAAGGTATATATTATCTAAAACTTGAGTACTATATAATTTTCTTCGCTATAATGCATGATGACAAATATGCATAATTATAAAATATATTATCAATATATGCATTTTATACATAGATGTTTCCACGGAGAGATGAATAAACACACTTAAATCATGAATCAGTATAGCCAAAGGATATAATTCGACCTAAAAAGTGGAATAGTGTAAATTCATGGCATAGACAATACAAGCAAAGAATTTCATGCTTTACTTATTATATTAAAATACATAAAAGATTTGGACGCCAGATGCTTCACTTCTATTAATTCAATTGATGTAAAAGTATAATGTGCAGAGTTCATATGTGTGGATAATAAAATGTAAAAATTCTTATCAATTTCAAAAACTAAAATATAAAATGTTTGTAGCTTTGCGTTGGTGCAATATTAGTTTCTTTCAATTATCTCATTATTTCAGTCAGTAGGTTGCAAAATGACATTTTGATTGGATTTCAATCACACTACCAATATTATACGTATATTAATTTTATTTATTTTTTATTTAATAATATTTTTATTCTTAGTGTTACCATATTCAATCTATATGTTATATTAGTAACATATTTAATCAAAAACCCTCAATAGTACTAAATTATAATTATAATTTTTGAGAGGAATCCTATTGAAGTTTTATAAATAATTATCAATTTTGATTGTCTCCTATTGGAACATTACAAACACTACGCTCTAGATATAGATTTACAGAGAAAGCAAGCAAAAACGAATCCTCAAGTTTGAGAAAACACTGTACACACACACACACACACACGTACACGTCATTCAAACGTTCTCCGAACATGTCTCAAAAACGTAGAGGTTGAAAATAACAATGGAAGGGAGGAATAAATGGTTTGAGAATAAATAAATGATGTATAGAGATGAGAATTATTATGACAGCTGTTATACAAGTAAGAGTAGTATGATATGTAAATCATAAATGTCATACTGCAGTTGCCACCCAAACTTTGTCCAGGCCAGCAATGTCGAACGAGGCCAAATGATCGAACCATGAAGCTCACGATTGAAGAATTTTGTAGTTTCTTCTGTTCGACATCTGCTTTGTAACTGAATCGTAATTCTCCTTTAATGATAACTTGTTTTATGCATATGTCAATAGTAAATTTCTTGGACCCTGTACAAGATAACATTGTTCCACCAATACATTATGCTAGTTATCAGCAGAATCTGTGTTTCTGCTATAACTATGTTATTACAATATGATGCTTAACGCACCCAAGTGCACGGTGAAATTATGCTAACCTGCCATCTTTGCAATAATCTGCGCCACTCTGTGTCGGCAATGAGCACACCCAGGTTTGCATTAACAGCTATAACCTGGAACTGCAGAAAGAAGACTATTTAGAAAGGCAAGAGTATGATACAAGATCTAATATGACGAGAGAGAGAGAGAGAGAGACAGTACAGAGAGATTTGCTGCAAATAGAAGAGCTTGCTTTCCCGAGTTACCCATCTTCATCAAGAGAGGTTTCAACCCGTATAAAAAAAGAAAAGACATGGACAAATCAAGCTGTGTTTGCTTATTCTTGACTTGTGAGTCTGGCAAATAATTATTCTTTACAAATTTAATAGTCTGTACAATCGCTTGACTAAAAAAAAATAATGCATTAATAAATAAGCACGCCTGTGATATTAGACTGAAATGGATTAAAGAAAGGGATTAAGCAGCATAGATTTTCTCCCTACTTTTTTTGGCAGGATGGTGATGCATGTTACAGCCACCAATAAAGAGCTTTTGTAATTAAAAGTTAAAGGGCTATGAACTAATTTATCTTATAATTAGCTGGTAGTTTATCTACTACTTATAATTATTTTTAAAGATAAGGTAGGAGTCAGAGGTTTTAGTAAAAACAAAGTAGTAGTCTCCATCTATAGGCATGGGAACAATAATATTTAACTAGTTAAAAGGGTCTAGAGCTTACACATGATGGAGAACATCAGTAACCAAATTATCAGCATCTCTAATTATAATATTAACCCTTCACTGTAGTAACAACTTGATGCGTAGGAATTCTTGGAAGTGTAAAATTAAGATTCTAGTATAAAGAATTGATGTAAATATATAAGAAATATGACCCCTAAATTTGTACATTCACATCTATCTTAGTTGAGTATAAACTAAATTGCAAAAATGACTTTGACAACCGGATGAGTGGCAAGAACTGCTTTTGCCATAGAAATTTGATGAAACAAGGGCTGTGAAGGATAAATAATGACACAAAATTAGCAAAATGCAACTCAGTTGTCACCTTAAGAGAACTCTAACTATAACAAGCAGTTTGAAGAGAAAACAAACTTCAGGGATGTCCGAGCACCAACTAATTGAAGGACGTTCAAGAGAAAGCAGGATTATCAGCTGCAAGTATGCAAGACAGATGAAGTGAACACTTGCTACTGCAATGCTGATTGACTTGATAGCACACAACGATATTCACACATAAATAAAATAAAAAAAATAACCAGAACATAGATAACACAAGACATACAGCCACACGAGTCAACATTAAACATACGACAGTTTGGAATAGTAGAGATCCCCAACATATGCATCCAGATCAGATCTATGTTGGTT
The DNA here is from genome assembly GCA_036937905.1 of Salvia rosmarinus. NCBI lineage: Eukaryota > Viridiplantae > Streptophyta > Magnoliopsida > Lamiales > Lamiaceae > Salvia > Salvia rosmarinus. The sequence continues at coordinate 193,880 of JAODLM010000607.1, forward strand.
GGTCGAAAATCAGTAAGGTAACCAAAGATTTTCTAACATAGAAAGCTTTCGTTTAACTGAATGTTAAAGTCTGACATTAAAAATGGTTTAGGACAAAGCAATCAACCGTGGTCAGTATCCATACTCTAACATCTCACTATCTCAGACACCGAGAGAGAGAGGAGAATATTGAGATCCAGAAACTATGATCAAGCATAATATTGAGCCAGCAATCTGTATCTAAAACAGACAATTGATTCATATAAATTAATAGTTGTTCAAACAAAAACGTCTCCTCTACTCACAACATTTCAACACCTTGTACTCCTGTGAGGCCTACTAAGCATATAAGCTTCGAATTATTCAGCACATAAACAAGGTCCTTGGTTCAATATTTTTTCTTACAGAATGCATTATATCATTACAATTATAAATGGAATGGTTTTTATTAAGAAGCTGCTTGCATCAGACGACCTAACAAATTAGTTAAACACAACATCATATCGTACATAATGTATCTCCAATCACGAATCTAGATTTCATATTCAGCAAAAGCAGTCAAAATTTCCGTGAAACAACTACCAGTCGCACTCCCTGTTTCATCCATCACAAAATTCAAGCGCCCAAGTAGAAAGTATTGGCAAATGCAATCTAGAAGGATCGAGGCTCGTATTACAACAATCAATTCTTGAACAAGACTAACAAAACACCTGAACAGAACTGAGACATCTTTTCCTCAAAATAACATTAAATTCCAAACACATCACCAGCAAACCCAACAATCTAATAGCTAAACAAAAAGAAATAAAATACGTACAAAATCCAATTTCCAACAAATTACCTCATCTCCTCCGGGAAGAAAACCCCATCTTTCTTATGACTTCATCATCAACAAAGCCCTTTCTCTCCTTCTCTCTCTCTCTTCAACCTCTCCTCCTCAACTCAGCCAAAGTCTTCTTACCCACCACCACCACCACCTCTCTCTTCTCCTTCAGTTTTAAATCATTGTGTTCGTCATCATCATCATTCCCATCAGCTACTCTTCTCCATATACCATGGCAATTTCACGCCTTTCCCGCAACCCCATACCCTAATTTATACTTCTCATCCTCAGGCCCCACCACCCTAACCTCCTCTTTCTTCATCCTCTTATTCTTATCATCATCCTCGCAAATCTGTCTTTTCACTTCTTTTCTCATCGCCAGGTTTAATCGGGTCGAAAATCCTGATTCCTTCAAATAGATTAATGTGCTTGGAGTCAGACTCCGAATTCAAGAGCTCAGCAACAGATTCAGCCTCAACAGAGCTGGATGACGGCTTTTCCTCGGCTTGGGATGGGCCTCGGCTGGCTAGCCCGCGAGCCTCACGGAGCTTCTCGAGCCGGAGTTCCGTGTCGCGCCTGCGAGATTGCTCGCGCTTCAACTGCTCCTCCTTGGCGGCCGTTCTCGTCGAGCCGGACTTTCTCCCGGTTATCGAAGTTGTAGACATTCCACTTCTTCTGCGGGAGGATGTTCAGACCGCCGTGACCTCCCATGATCGGAGGAACTCAACTCGACACGGAGGTGAAGAAGAAAACCCTAAATTATTTGCGAATTGAAGGTAGCGATGAAAATCGTGGCAATAAGGATATTAGTGTTCTGTCTGTATTTCGATTGAATGAGGAAACACAACACGCTTTGAAATATAACGTATGAATCTATCTCGTTATCGAGCATAAATTCATCATATTTCATTTTATTTGTATTTTTAATTAAGTTTTTATATATTACTCCATTCATCTCCAAAATATATTCCTGAATTAGAACTAACAAAAATAGGGCGAATCTCAGCTGACCCGATCCATCGAGCTCTTATATTTTTCGATCGGATCGAATCGATCGAAAAAATTCAGATTATAAATATGAAAGCTCAACCCAACTTTGGATGGATGGGGCAAGCATGCTCAATTTTATTTAATCTAAAAATTACATAGTTAATTATAAAAGATAAATAATTCTATAAAATAACAATTTAAATTTAGAAACTAGTAATTTAATATCAACACTAACAAAATTAAAAGTTCCAAAATTATATACTAATACAACAAAAATAAATTAAACACTGTGTCATAATTTAAAATATTAAATAATCCAAATAAAAATAATAAACAACTTTAAAAGAAATTAAAGGAAGATAAGAACAAAGACAATTAGTAGGAAATAAAATATATTTACGGAAGCTTATAAGTTTGAAAACCTCGGACTTTTAGCTCAAAGTCGAGTTGTCTGAGAGATTTTTTCAGATGTTCTTTTAGACCCAATTTTTTGACATACAATTTGAAATCCAATCTAGCCCAAATCTTTACGTGAAATGAAATAGATTGAATATATATTGAAAATAATAAAATGTAATATAGGGATAATCGATTTTGCTTGTATGATCATAAAAAATATAGGAATAATTACAGTATGTTTTCAACTTTGATGAGATTTTTTAAAATCTCAAATTTTAGTTAATACATTAAATATCTTAACTTTGACGAAAGTTTAAAAATATATCAAATTTTAGTTTATATTAAAATCATCAATTTTGATGATATTTTGAAAATATACCGACTCAAAGTTTTCGCGACTAAATTAAATGTCATTTGAGCTACAATCCACGCCGGAATGATGTTGACTCATTTGAGCTATAATTACGCGAAATACGATGAACTAGCTCAATTTATTCATCGAAACTCGAATCGCGTTGTTTTCAAATCTCATCAAAATTTGAGACATTTTAATGAATACTAAAGTTGTGATATTTTTAAAATCTCACAAAGTTTGAGATATTTTAATGATAACTAAAGTTGATATTTTTCAAAATCACCAAAGTTGACACAAACTTACTTATCTTAAAAATATATAAGTTGAAATTGATGAACTTATTTTTAAAGACTGATAAATTATTGGAGTTCATTTTAAACCTTATAAAATGTTTTAATTTTATATATTATTTTCAATATATTTTAAGAAATTTATAAATCACCCAAATGCCCCGTAATTTAGACTAACTTGAGCAAACTTTTATCATCACAATGACCATATTTAAAAATAAATTATACTATTATATTACATTTACTTTTGAAAATTAACCTAGATAGATAAAATAATATAGGCTAATCCATTGTTAACTTAAATGGATTGAAATTTTGGATATCAGAGAATCATTTCTATTACTTCAGTTTATTTTACTTGATCCATCCCAATAAAATGATGAGATTGGATAATTTTAATAATGAGAAAAAACTCAATCAAAAAGTAAATACTCCTTAACATATATTATTTTGACTCGTGTACTTCCTGATTAAAACCTTAATAGAAGAACAAGATCTTCACCGCCTCTACTCCCTATTGAGTAACAATGCATCACAAAGACTCGACGATGAAGACCTCTAATTTTATCTATATGTTTCATTGTCCTGACTTCAGGAAAGGCAAATATAATACTCCCGTCCTAATATTCATTCTTTTTTTACACGTAAATTAAGAAGAATTGTGTTACAGTAGTGAATATTCAGCATGTAAATTTGAAGACTTTTAGTAAAAGTGTTTCATTTTTAAAACTGACCAATTTAATGGGATAATTAAAAAGGAAACATCAATAATAATTTGGGGATGAATATCTTTAAGTAGAAGACGAGTCCTCCAAAGATATTCAAACAATGAACACTTTCTATGTTAACAGAAAAATTTATCCCTACTTCCCGATTCAAAAAAAAAAAAAAAAAAGTTAACCAAGACGAATTGAGTAATTTTAGCCAATAGGCAAGATGGTGCGGACTTAGCAGAGAGAGATGTGGAGGGAGGGTGGCTGATCTAGAGATTGCTTAAGAGAAGGTGACGGTAAAGCAGCAGCGGCAAAGATGATGGCAGAGAGAGAGAGTAGGGTGGTGCCTACATCCATAAATCCAATTTCCCAACTTTTATACATCAGTTTTTAAAACTAACCAACTTTTATTCTATTTTTCTCTACAAGAATAAACCCAAATTCAAACTTTCAATTGATCTCATTAAAATACATACTACTTTATATATCTACACATGATTTTTATACTAAATAAATGATCTTGTTGCAATCTATAAAATAAAATTTGAAAAGTTGAAAGAAAAATAAAATTATAACTTGTTTTGCAAAAACGCAAAAATCGAAAAAAATTAAATCATTAATCGCGTTAAATAAGCGCATCACGCATGCCAACCAATGAAGGTCTCATTAGCATCGGTCCCGAAAGAGGAATGGTTTTGTAGTCGTCAGTTCCACTCGATATTTGAACAAAGATTGGCATGAAAGTTGACTCCGACTAAGTTGAAAAGAATGCCCGTTTGGACAGTTTGTAAATTTTTATGACAGTAACTATTTTATCCTTATTATATTCAAATGGCAAGTTTTATAATTCACTTGTATTTTTATTCACATTACAAATTAGAATCAAAATTAAAATTGCCCATTTGTATATAAAACTTAGGCTCTTGTTACGGGTTAAGCATATGAATCTATGAATCGATCTAGGAGTAAGAAAACATAACCTAAAACAATGTCATTGCACTTGACCTCTAAAATTGTCATCTTTATTAGCATCAATGTTGTAAAACTTTGAAGGAAATTGAGGCATTTTACCCTGCTAGGCGAGACAAGAAGCTCAAGGCCCCCAAGCGAAGCCTCGCAACAAGAAAAAAATCATAAAATTATGAATTTTTAAGTTTAGATCTTTAGAAAACTAATTAAACTTATAAACTAATTAACCAGAAATCCTAATATACATGGCCGCCAAAATGTAAGTTTGAAGCCTTCTTCTTCTTCTAGTAATTATAATTTAGATTTAGAGTTTTAATCGATTGGCTTTCTATTAATTTTCTTGAGCCCAAAACATCAAATTGAGTCCTAATCTCGTCTGAACCTCGATTGCTCCTCAGTACTGTCTCTAAGCCTCAAGTGGACAATAAGAGCACACCAATTGCAGAGAGGCGCCGCTACGTGTTGCCCGCCTTGAGAAGTGCCTATACAGGCCTCGCGATTTTCACATAACGATAGCATATTAATGGAGATTTTCATTTCCATCATGTGGACAAATGTAAATTGCAAACTTAGCACCAAATACATATATAACAAAATTACATTTTAGAAATTTCTCCTTTTCAAATTCTTAGAAAAATAGGAAGTAGGAGTTCAAAGAAAGCGAATCCTATCTTCTCTCTAATTTTGAATTACAATAATCTTGAATAATGTTTTACATTTTCTAAACATTAAGATAACTGAAAGGAGTGCATCGCCTGGATATATAATTCGCAATTTGGCATGGTATTATTCAACAGTTCAGTCCATCAAACAGTAGTTTAATAAAAATAGCAAAACCTATCTAAACTGAGATTGAAGATAAAAACACGTATATACACCTTCCTTATCCTCTAGAAGAGACAGTTACAACAAAATGATGAGATATCGTACCCTTCTGACAGACGACGGATGTAACTGGTCCTCCATCGTCTCCTTCCATCCAACATCCATGGCGGCACTGACTTCCACTTCAAAAGATGAAGTCGCTCAGCTGCACACATTTCTTGTTCCGGACATCTTTATTTAAAATATAGGCATTGTCTTCTACATTTGCACTCAAACAGTTCATCCGATGCCTGAGGAATCAAAACTATTCATCAGAACCCGAAAAATCTGAGATGAAACGTGTTGGCAATATTTGTAGCAATTACTAACCATTCAAAGTGATCTTCACAGCAAATAGAATTCCAAATGATTGATAGTCCAGATGGTTTCCTACAACCACAAGCACATTTTAGAACGCTGAAAAGGACTAAAGCTTGTGAAGACACCTAG